>VMDO01008733.1:0-54831 GCA_007922755.1 Pedetes capensis
TGAGAACTGTCTTCCAAGATGTTAATCGTAGTAGGTGAATACAGACTCTCTTTACAAGTGCAAATATTACAGAGGTGAATTAGAGAACATTATATGCTACTAGAAAAGACAACTTCTGTTATCAATCAGAGATCAAGGCTTTTCTGAAATGATTGTAATAAATTACTAAGTAATGATTACCAAAAATTAATTACTAAGTAATAAAGGACACAAACTGGTTTACTGAAATAAGCAAATATTAGTTTTATTAGTCAAGTTGCTGATAATCTTTTTTATTAACACATATTTTTGCCTTCTCATATACTATATACTTATTTTCATTTTCTTCCTGTGAATAATTGAAACACAATGTGGTAGATAACAGCATTGCCCAGACTCCACTGGTAGTTCCAATATATGGATGATGGTGTATATACTGGATCCTAGGGGTAGTAATGTAATACTCACAAGTTCTACATACTGTGTTGATATCTCTAGTATGGTACAAATACAGACCCATTCTTTGTGGATCTAACAGTAGAATAACCAGTGTGTTAATATTGACTAAACTCAATGTGCTGTCTGAAGAGGAATGGATGTAAAAATCAAATAGACATGTTAAGAGTCACGAAAGGAATCTCTTTTAAGTTTTTGGAATTATTTCCAGAAACTAATAAAGGCAGTGATTTACTGATAGCTTTGAGTCTGTGAGATTGTAGTATATACTGGAACAACCTTGGGGATGGTGATGAAATCTTTTTCAACAAACATAACAAAAAATTTAATTTTTGATACTCTTAACAGCTGTCAAACACAACATACATCTAAACCAAAAATGTCAAATTCAGATGACCTATTATAAACAACCATAAGGACAACCTAAGCCAGTATGTGTATGATTTCACACCAGGTATCGAGTTGATCATATTGGAGAATCAAACTGTTCCTTTGGATTTCATACACCTTCATGATACTGATTTATTGTGACTGCAAGAAAAAAGTGCCAGAGCATATGAATCGAAGTTACAGGTTCTATGTTGCCTAAAAAGGAACCATAGCTACATTATAAAAGCTTAAACAGGTATATTTTAAAAATGAGAACTTTATACAATAAAGTAGCAACCAGGGGCAGCACCATACCATAAATATGAAAGCTAAATATTATATTTAATAAATATAGTGACAGTGGAGAAAAAAGTCTTTTGTAAAATATAAAGACACATTCTAGCATTCCTAATAATACAACCATAAATTTTACCTTAGCAAGTATAAAAATAGAGAAAAATGCAACTTCAAGCTCTTCACATCAGTGATGAGTATGTGATTTATCTATGTATATATATTTAGCCAGTGGTCATTAAATGTTACCCATATAAATGCACCTGATACTCATGCATTGCCTTATAGGACAAAAATGTCAGAATTAGGCATTCAGTAACTTCAGTTGGAAAGATACATAATGCTAGAATCCTGAGAAAAGCCATTTCCCTAGGGTAGAAATTTACCTCAATAATCATATAACAAAAAACACGGCATAGTAGCAAAATGTTGCCTTAGTGTTCTAGCTTCATCTAATTGTAACCTTTGTCTTCAATCAAATCATTTCTCATTTTTTCTATAGCTATAATTTTGAAGTGATTCTGAAGTATTTCAGGTCATATTAACAGCATCCAATTACAATTCTCTTTTAATATATGTCTACTTTGAAATTTAAACAAATAGTATAGAAAGCCTAAGAATGAACACTGATTTGACATATTCACAGAAATTGAAGGAAAAACACATGTGATATTGTAAATTCCTTTTAATTTTCTGGTACAATACAGAAGTAACAGCCTTCAATTTTTCTACACAATTATGAGCTTATAACTGGACATGGCATGCATCATTTTTTAGAGCAATGCTAATTCTTTGTACTAAAAATATAAGATCAAGAGAACTTTACTGTTACAATAAAGACCAGAGGTATTCGTAACTAATATTTTTTAAGGAAAATGAGGGCATAACCCATAACTCATGGTCAATGCATAATAAGTATAAAAAGTAGTATATGAAAGACATTTATATTTGGATATTTCAGAGGATTCTATGCCTTTTAGAATTTTTCTAATACTAACATAGGACTGGGATAATATTCAGATTTTCACTCAGTGTGTCTTTACATTAAAGGGCACATTGGACTGTGTAGGAAAACTCATCATAAATTAGAATGTTGTGCTGATTCACATAACTTTGCCAGGTGCTCTGAGATAGAGCTGGAATTATATGCCCTTAAAAAGGGAGAAAAAAATCAGGTACACATAAATATGGAAATGTGATAATTTTATCATATTTGGCCACATACCTTCAAAGCAAGATGTTTATTTCACTTAGAAAAATTGAAGGAGAAAATGGTAAACAATAACAAAATGATAAACTTTTCGACATACAAAGACATTCTTGATTATTTTATTCATCTGTTTTTATCCAAGAAAAAATACCAGTTGCCATACAGACAATTCTACAGTACTTGGTTTGTAGCTGGATTGGATCCCAGGCATAACATTTTTTTGACACAGGCCTTTTTACACATGCCTCGTATATAATGAAGCTTGGTGAGATATGACTGCATGGTACAATGCTTTTTCCTAGCGTCGGATATGGTGCTGCTTGTACTTGCCATCTTTTATATGAATGTATGTTGCTATGTTGGCCTGTCTTGCCATGATATAGATGAATAAAGCCTGGTGTGAGCTGTATATTTGAAAAGTCACTAGGATGCATGTTTTCTTTGCTGTCACATAATGCCAGTTTGAACTTGTTCCCTGTCATTTACCAACTCCCCAATTGTTAAGATAAACTATACTTTGAGTGAAATGAGTGATTTTCATAGTAATACTACAGTTATCCTTAAATCAATGTCATTTTTATTTTGCTATCACTGAAATCACATCACAGAGGCCATAGTCTTCTTACAACTCTTTAATATATACAATTGCTTGTGCAAAATTAGGCTTTGAGTTCTTTCTGTCATTTACTTCTTTTATATCTGCTATGGAATTGGTTATTAATTTCTGTGTTGCTAATTTCACAATCTTCATTATATTACTTACAAACAAACATGATTTCCAAACAAGGGTTATTGTACACTGGTTTTTCTGCTTCCTTAATTCTGATATTATTATTTATTTTCTTTCTGTCATCCAAAAATAAGACAGTTGGGAGGGATATTTCATAATGTGCCATTTTAAATATTCTCCCTGTACTTTGATTCCTTTTGATTTCCATTGTGTCCTCTCTTCCCACTCCTTTTTTGTTACAGGTTTGATTTTTCCCTTTCCTTTGTGAAAACCAGAATTGAGCAGAATTGCACATCAGAGGTGGTGGCCAGGAAATATGTCTTTGTTTTTCAGTATTTTCCTTCACAAATTTCATGCAAAAACTTAGTTCTTATAAATTCTGCACAAATCCCAGTGACTTTCATTGGCTTCTAACTTTCAATAGAACTATTCCCCTGAGAAAAGTGAAATGCTGAGTATAATGGCTACTGTCTTGTTGATAAGACAACTAAGAAAATCTGGTTTTGAAGAATGTATTTTTAATAATTGTACAGTAAAATAATTACCATAATATAGTGTTTTGTTTAAGGTACATCATGGGGATATGAATGCCTAAAGCCTTGATTCTTTAGTTCATTTCCCTTTAAATGTAAATTACATATATTAGAAAGAGAGAGAGAATAAGAGAATTAGGGTATTATAGCAGCAGCTTTTTGCTGCATTGGTTTTGATTGCATCAGCATTTTTATTGTGGACCTCTATTTTCAGGGGTTTTAGAAACTTGGCCATAAAAATTTGCTTCAAGCTTAAAATCTTGAAAGATTTTTTCTTTTGGTATCTAATTTTAAACAAGTATATCTTGTTTTTATATTATAGGCAGAAAATAAATGGAGTTTACTAGTTCAATTTTGTGCTAATATAACTTTTAATAAGCTTAATTTTTTAGAAAAGCAAAATCTAACTAGTTCATAGCATGTTGATTGCTTTTTAAAAGAATCAAAAATTATTGACATGGAGAAATTTGCCTGTTTCATCAGTGTAGTAACTTATCTTCAAGATGTTTTAAAACGTGTATACCTATATTAACATTATCTTGATTCCAGCAATGGATCAATATGATAATGAATAAAGATTTGCTAAAATCCTATGAGGGTTGCTATGAGTCGGACATGACTCAACAGCACCTAGCAACATCAACAACAACATATAATCCATCTGGTATTAATAGATTTATAAATATATAGTATATATGAGAATACACACACACACACACACACACACACACACACACACACACACACATATATATATATATATATATATATATATATTTACTAGATAGATTAAGGGGAAAAGTTCCCATGAACTATTTGTTAAATAAATACAATATATTTTTTAAAAATTTCACAGATGTTTATCTTTCAGAGTCCAAATGAGATACAAGCAATTGCAGAGGGAAGTTGTCTCTTGGGTAAACAATAAGTATTTTACAGCATCTTATGAAAGTCATCTTTTCTTTCTATTTTGTGGTTATGGGAAATTAAAAGAGTTAAAAGTAACACAGACTTTAACATTAAACTGTGAAGCAGAGAGAAATGCCAGGAAATTAAAATTTTCAGCCATTATCTTGTGGTTGTTTAAAAATACTTTACCTTTATTTTAATTCCCCCAGTGTTTTCAGTTATGAGACAATATTAAAATCAAACTTTAAGTTTGTGGATAGCTCCCATTACAACATACACTGTTTCATTATTTTGATAATACATAGTCTTCTGTGTGCAAGGAATGAAATAAATAAGATATTATTTGCTGAATGAGTTTTAAGGTTTGCAAGTTATGTTTTTTGCCTGCACAGGATTCTATACATTTATACCATTATAAATCTGCCATATATATATATATATATATATATATATATATATATATATACATATATACATTTTCTTCAGAGAGTTTCTACTGACAAACACAAAGCTTGTTTGTGTGCAAATATAAGGCTAAATAAATGGTGCTAATGTGTACTATGACTGTCAGATATAATCAGGCAAAAAATTTGTGGTGCTTAATTTTTTTAATTAATTTTATTGATCAGTGCATTGAACAGTGTTTATTCACAAGTTGTCTTTTATTAGTAAAATCAAGGCCTCATAGCACATTGTTAAATAAAACGTTATGTTACAGCTCACCAAGCTATTATATCTTTAACACCTTATAATGTTGTGTCACTAAAGGTCAAGGGGTCATGCTATTAATATCATTGCTATAGACCATTAACACGACGGAACATTTTCACAAAGTACTTATGTTTACAATGCTATAACCCTTTGACTGCTGCGGCAACCTTTAACCACACAAATGTCACAAGCTAGAATCATCAGCATAGTTCTTGCCATGGCAATCAAAGAGTTAAGGGTTGTGCAGTAATTTGTTTTGTATTTATTAATTTATATTTATTTCATTTCCATTCAAGGAGAGGATTTGGGGTGGGGCAGTTTTTGTCTGCTGTAAGTGTCTTAACCTAGGGAAGGGTTAAATGGCTTTTTATACTATTGCGTCTTCTGTATTAACCATCAGTTCATTGTGTTGTAATTTAAAAAATTGTCAATAAATAAGAGAACAGAAAAAATGGTTCATAGACATTGTGGTATTACTCAGTGAATGATTTACTTACATTTGGACCAATAAGTAAGATATGATCTATAGCAGTAGTCTTTATTGTCTATATCTCTCTAATCATTATGAAACAGAAAATGAATATGGTTGAGTAATTCAGAGCAAAATATCCTGTGTATTTCCCTGAATTAGCAATCATATTAAACTGGCCACATCAACTGGAGAACTATTTATTGACTAACTAGATGCATAAAGTTGTGATCAAAGATAGGAGCAGAAAACATCAGTGTATGAAATGAATTTCAGGCAAGTGCCCATGAACACAGGCTGTGTTAAGATTTCTATGAAGACTTGAAAAGGACACAAGATAATTTTTTGGATAGGTGAGTGTAACCTGTTATCTAAAGTCATACATCATGACTTGTTTTTGTTATCATGTGCTGTCGAGTCGGGTCCAGGTACAACAGAATGAAACACTACCCAGCACTGTGCCATCCCTGGCACAACTGTCAGTGCTTCTCTGCTATTCATTGGGTTTTCAGTGGCTGATTGTTTCAGGAGTGGCCTGCCTGGTCCTTCTCCCAAGCCTACAGTACCCTGTATTCTCAGGCTGTCTGGCATCCAAGTACTAACCAGGCCCCACCCTGATTAGCTTCTGAGATAAGATGGGATTGGACACCTGGGTGGTATGGCCATACATACATCATGACTACCACTTAGTTATATCCTTAGCTCTCTTTCTCTTTGAATAATAGTTTTGTAGTAAAAACAAGTTGTCAACAGAGAAGTGACTCACAGAGATGAAGCAAAAATAAGGATAAAAGTTTTCATAGTTAATATTTTAGTAGATTATCTTGAGTTCAGAATCAACTGAAATCTCTGAGAATATTGAATAGTTGCATGTAATCAATTACCGAACCAAGAATTTTCTGGAAATCAGATCTAAAATGTATCAATAGTTCCAAATGCCATCTGAACTTTAGGAAGAATTGGGAAATCATATTGGAAATACAGTAAAAGTTGTTTTCTCATCCAAAAATCAAGTTCGATCTATATACCAAAAATTAATCATAATTGTTTGAGACAATAGGGTCTCACTATATGGGTTAGGCTGGCTTCATACTCATAATCCTTTTGCTTCAGCCTCTCAAGTGCTGGCATTACAGGCGTGTGCCATCACTCCTGGCCTAAACTTATAAATTTTAATCCATATGCAAAAGAGGAGCTCCAAAGCAGAATAACCAAGATGATCCCAGAGATTAAATTGCTGGGAGTAACAAAGAGCAAACTAGAGAGAGAACTGTTTGTTTTATGCTTCTGAGCTCTGGATCAAGGGCAAATCCCTGAGAATTCAAACATCTATCAAGACCTTAAAGAGAGACTTGCAGATAGGAGTTGTTAGGCATTTAGAATATGCCAAAGAACTTACAAAGTTTAGCCTACCAACAATATAGTTTATATAGTTGTAGAAATATTTTAAATAACTTTTATTGAAATAAAATTATGGAAAATGTTAAACCATAAACATCAGAGTGAATCTGAGAGTGACTCTCTCTTACTCTTAGTATTAAGGAGGGAGAAAGAAAACCTAGAAACATCAATCTGACCTAGTAAATAATTTTTCTTGTGTACATGGATTAATGTTAATTTAATATAAAAATATAATTTGAACAAGATATAAACACACATATATATTACATAATTTTTGCCCCAATCAAAGTCCAGATTTAATAATCAAGGGGAGAAAAATAAAAATCCAGAAAAGTTTATAGAGAATTTAGTATCATAGCCAACACATTATGGGAATATCAATGTTTACTAAGGTGAAAATGTTTGCATATTATAAATCTGTTTTTTAAAGTATTTGAGTAGGTATGGCTTCAACCCAATTTTATGCTCTGTGCTACCCTCTGAGCTTAGTTATGCTAGTTAGCCACTAGCTCTCCCCCATTCCTCCTCTTGCTTCTCTACTTCCACTTCTCTCCTCCATTTTCTCCTCCTTTCTCTTCCCTTCCCTTCTTGTCCTCTTTCCATCCCTAATTATTATATTTCTTGAAAGGAAAATTATTTATAACATACTCCTTTATTCTTCCCTTCTTACAATTTTTTTTTTTTTTTTTTTTGCAATCCTCACCTCTCCCCTGGACTTATTTCTTCAAAGGTAAATGAAATATTTATTACTATTTGAGTCCCATGCCACATTTTACTTGGCTTATTTACTAGATTGGAGACTAATAATTACTCTGCCCTTAATACTTTTTCTGGACACCTCTTTGGTGATAGGACTGCTCATTTCTCATACCTTGACCATCCACAAAAAGTCCACAAAGGTGGAGTACCTGGTTCACAGTCAGTCCTCAGTAAAATGTTGACTTCTAGACATTAGAGGTTAAACTGTTTCCGTACTATCTCTGGTTTTTACACTAATTCTTATGAGTTAACACAAATTTTCCTATATATCCTTAATTTCCTCTATTTTACACTTCACTTGGACCCTCATTCACAATTATTGCTTTAATTTTATGGATATAATGTATTGTGAAATCTCAATCTGCTTACTGCACAAATTACTCTAAATTTAGTTTTCAGTTTCCCAGAGTTAATCTACTATACATAAAATCACCATCTTTTCCCTCCTTTCAAAATGAGTGTGCTTCCTCCAGAACTGTCTGACTCTATTAATGACATTAGATTTTTTAGGTTACCTACACATTAAAATTGCAAGTGCCTTGGCCTTCTCTTCTCTTTGTGACACATAACATTTGCCATCTATGAATTCTACTTCTATAGTATCTTTGGCATTCAGTTTCTCCTTGACATTCTTATTGTATTTGCAATCATTACTTCTTGACTTCCCAATCTTGCCTAACCCAATTTCTGTCTTTTTCGACCCACCTGTACTTCCTTGTACAATGATCTTCTCACATTGGAAGTCAAATCATATCACTCCACTATTGAGAACAAAGGTTCTTATTGTAGAATCTCCAAAATCTATTCCTTACTTGTCTTTTTAAGATTTTTCACCAGTATACATTTTTATACCTAAAACCATCTAAATATCTGCCATTTCTCATCCATTATTTTGTTCATGGATTTCTCTCCACTTTGAATTCCAGCTTTTCCATCTTTACCTTCTCTGAACCCACTGAGTAGAAAAAGTACACTTGTGATAACTCATATCATTTCTTTGTATTGTGTTTTCTTAAGGATGATCTCAGAATAATTAATATTGCCTCTCTTTTTCTTCAAAAGTTTCCTAGTGCATAAGTAAATTATATGATCATATTTTATGCAACTTTTTACTTAAAGTTTATATTTTTAGGAACTTGTTTTTATTATACCTTGTTAATGCCTAAACTCTGGAGGCTATATTGTTCTTACTGTTTTTATTTTATTTTATTTTCTCCTGCTGCAACATCTAATGCAGTGCCTTATTTTAAAGAAAGAGCATCAAAAATGTGTATTACACTAAATCAAATTATATTTTCACTATAATTGGCATTATAGAAATGTTATTTTGCTTTGTTATATACTCTCAAATCCATTTTTAGGAGTCTTATGAATAAAGATATTAAAAGCATTTGTGTCCAAGATCAACTATTTTAAGCAGTAGACCTTGAGTCTTTCCAAGACCTTACTTTTTTCCCAAAGCTCTTTAAGTATTTCTCATTAAATCATAAAGAAAGACTAAATTTTATACTGCTGTTGTTGTTAGGTGTCATTGAGTTGGTATCTGACTTATAGTGACCCTATAGACAACAGGTGAAACACTATTGTCAGTGTTTCTCTGCTTTTCATAGCATTTTCAGTGGTGGACTGATTTGGGGAGTGGGTTGCCAAGTCCTTCTCCCAAGCCTACAGTGTCTGGTATTCCCAGGCACTCTCCCATCCAAGTACTAAGGAGGCCTCATCCTTACTAGCTTCCGAGATCTGATGGGATCTGATGCCAGTGGTACAGCTGCAGGCAAATTTTATACTAATATTATTTATATCCATTTTTAAACTTCTGATAATCATCTTTTAAGCCAAGAGGAAATTCTTCAGTTATAGTAGCCAAGTGAAGCAGAAATACTTGTGTTTTGGAAGCACCAGTGAATAGAGAGGACTTATCAGTATTTAAGATATTCAGAAAATTAAATAATTCTTTCTCAAATGTGTCCATAGACATCAAAGAAGTGTTTAATAGTTTACATACCATGAGGTGAGAGGGGAGATTCTCTTACAAAAGAGACTTTGTGAATGTCTTTGAAATCATTTTTCTTATTCAGAGGGAAATGCAGTCTGAATTCTTTCTGGCTAGTGTTATAAGGTCTACAGAACAGTCTGCAAGTAACTAGGATGTTGATGACAGGTATTCAAAATTTGGAAAAAAAAGTCAAGAATAAAAGAAAGGGAGCACATAAACAGTTCAAAAGTAGGAAAAGAAATCATCTTTAAAATTATTTTTTGTTTTAAACAATTATTATTGGGCCATTACACTGATAATAACTTTCATCTGAGAACCCTTTATAGATTTTACCTGGTGTATGACATACATTTGAAATCTCTAGTAATCTTCTCAGCTCAAATGATGGATCAGACATAGGTATGTCATTTCTGTCCCTCCACAGCCCCATTTAATAAGTTGTTGTTGTTAAATGTTCTCAAGTTGGTGTCCAACTCATAGCAACCCTATGTATGACAGGCAAAACAGTATTATTAGTGCTTCTCTGCTACTCATAGGGTTTTCAATGGCTGATTGTCTTTTGGGAGTGAATTGCTCCCAAGCCTACAGTACCTGATGTTCCCTGGTAATCTCCCATCCAAGTACTCACCAGGCCGGACCCTGCTCAACTTCTGAGATCTGACAGGATAGGACACCACAGTGATATGGCTGCAGGCATTTAACCAGTACAGAACAGATATTCCAATCTTTTTTTTCTTTTCAAAAGCTTAGGAAAATAGAGTATAAGAGACGTGTCAATAGCAATACTTAACAAGTTCAAAGCAAGTGGACATGTAATAATTGGTTTAGTAGACCCAAGGAAACTAAATCATAGTAAGGAAAAGGCAAGCAATGAACAATCCCAAAATACATCACATAGTGTGCTGAAGAGGGAGAGAGAGGAAGCACCAAGATCCTGGGGAAATAGGGTAAATGAAAACTTTATAAAGAGCAGCTAAATGCTCCAGATCCTGCCCAGGACTCCCCCCCTTTAAAGAATTTCCCCTCCTACCCTCAACTGAAAACTTGACTGTGTTCTATGGAGAGGGTCAAAGAAAGTCTCTGGCCATGTGTCATGGTGCACACCTGTAATCCCAGCAACTCAAGCCTGAGGCAGGAAGATCATGATTTTGAGGCTAAAGGCAGCCTGTGCAAGTTAATGAGAGACCCTATCTCAAAGTAAATAATAAAAAATAAATTGCTGGTGGTACACCTCAGGGTAGAGCACTTGCCTATTCTATGCTGCATGAAGCCCTGAGTTCAACCCCATGATACTCCAAACAGAAAAAAAAAAAAAGGCTCCAAGTTGGAGAATGCCAGTGTTCTGTACCAAAAACAGGGGATTGTGTGATTTTCTGCATTACATTTTGAATGCTGAATTCTGAGACATCCCTCCCCCAAAACTTTTTCCTTTGCCTTACCACAAGAAGGTCGGCAACAAGTACTTTTTGATTTGGTTTGTTTATCTCTAGGCCAAAAACTGGAGTATTCTTCACGGGCGAATCTGACAACCCAAAAGGAAAATTTATAAAATTGGGTGAACAGAGTTTCCCCAGTAATTGGCCAGCAACACAAACTTTTATTAAATATTATACCAACAAGTCCACCCATGCAGTGTTTCCACTCATCTTTTCAGGTCCCCCTGCTAAACAGGTTCAGAAACAAAGATTTCTAGGTATTTGAAGAAAGATTTAAACAGAAATATAAGGACCAAGGGGCTGGGATTTAGCTCAGTTGGTAGAACGCTGTGCTGCGGTCTCTGAGGTCCTGAGTTCAATTCCCAGCACCGCAAAAATGGGAGAAGGGCCTGGCAATCCACTCCCAAGGCAATCCCGAAACAATCAGCCATTGAAAACCCTGTGAGGGTCACTGTGAGTCATACATGACTCGAAGGCACCTAACAACAACAACAACATAAGGACCAAAGAAGAGTAACATGGAGGAAACAGATTATGCAGCAAAAAATAAAACTTCTTAAAACTGTCTTTCATATTCTGTAGAGGAAAAAATTAAAATGCTTTTGCTATTAAATTAAAACCATGATAAGAACAATGAAAAACTCAATAGAGAAGATAGAAAAGTAAAATTTAAGCTCTTCATACAGAAAAGAGAAAAATATGAAAAATGATTAAAATAAAATATTAGAAAATTAGAAAATAAATCTTAAAGATACAACATTCAAACAATCAGAGTTCCAAAAGAGGAGAAAGAGAATATGAGGGAGAGAAATAATTAACATATAATTCAGTAACATTTCCCATAAGTTAGAGACTTGAGCTTCTATTGAAGGGGACTAGATAGGTCCAGTATAATGGATGAAAATAGACATACAATTAAATATATCACTATGACAATACCGAGCATGAGAGATAAAACACTACAGAAAGTGGGTAGAAAATTCATTTACAAAACACAAAGGATTAGAATGGCCTCAGATTTTTTCATAATAACATCAGAAACTTAAAGATCATAGAGTGATGTTTTCAAAATTCCAATTTAAAATTATTTTTGATCTAGATCTCCACACACAGATAAGTATTGAGTAAATGTAGGGTACAATAAAGATAAAGTTCTCAAAAATAAATAAAGCCCTCTCATCATCCATTTCTCAGCTAGAAGATGTGTTCTACTAAATGGTGAGAAATCTAAGAGACATTTAATTCAGTAAGAAGTAGAAGAGAAGAAAAGAGAAGAGAGAAAAAATTATCCAAGAGTATGGCAAAGAACACTGTACACTGGGCATAATACAACCGTACACTGGGCATGAAAGACAACCAGTTTAGAATGGAGCAGCAAGACAAGAGACAGAGCTTGCTAAAGGCCTTCATGCTCATGAATTTTACCATTGTATCATCATTTTTCAGGTATGTAGAATGTCCTCCATCCAAACAAGAAAATAAATTAGGATTAGGAGCACTTAAATTCAAAAGAACAAAAAATCCATTTCTTGAGAAAAAATTTACTAAAACAAAAACAAATTCTAGATAACAGAACTAGAGAACCACCAGTCCAAACTAGAGGGATATATGTTTATACACACATAAAATGGGGCACAGTACACAAAGTTACATGAACAAATTACTTGATGTGTTTGATCTTGTAGAAGAATGTACCTAAAGACATTGGGAATGTAGCAAGAATTTGCAGTTAGGTCCAATAAAAATGAAACAAATATGAAGATAAGGTAATAGTTAATTTAAGAAATTTTCAAAATTATATAAATGCCCAACTCCATGCTCAGTTCTAAATAACAAACTATAGACATGTAAAATGTTTATTTAACCAAAAATTATAATTAAACTTTATTGAGAAAATAGAGGAAGGGAAATAAATGAGATGACACAATAAGATAGCTTAAATATGATCTAATATAACAAGGAATCGAAAAATGGGTCTTATATTGATCGATTTAAAGATAAATGTACATATGTATTACTTAGAAATACTAAGATGTTGTTGTTGTTTTTAGGTGCCTTTGAGTTGGTATCCGACTCATAGCGACCCTCTGTACAACAGGGGAAACACTATTGTCAATGCTTCTTTGCTGTTCATAGGGTTTTCAATGGCAGATTGATTTTTGGGAGGGGGTTGCCAGGTCCTTCTCCCAAGCCTACAGCTTCTGGTGTTCCCAGGCAGTCTCCCATCCAGGTACTAACCAAGTCCGATGGAATTGGATGCCACAGGGCTATAGCTGCAGGCACTAAGATGTTAAATGCCAGGAAAAAAAAAATCAGACAAAAATATTGAAAGAGGTTTCTGAGGAGGAATACTATGGATGTGGAAGACTTGACTGGGAAAGTTTTTGTTACAGCACTGTTGTAACATTGTGATATTTTAATGATATTATTGTTAATATAATAGAAAGTTTAGAGGACAAAAGTAAGCTATGGTCAACATGTCCAAAATTTACCATGACTCTACTGCTTAGCCTTTACTGCTATGCATTAACCACATTCATTACTTTTTTCTTTTATCCCAGTTCCCAGCATATTATTCCTTTGTCTTCTTCTTCCTTCAAGCCTTTGCAGTTACTGGCTTGGTAGAGAAGAAAGGGATCCATGAAAATCTTAGCAACTGCTTTACAAGGACACTTAGCTGTTGCCTTAGGGAGCTATTCGGACAAATGCTTTTGGATGGTAACATTTCAGGAATCACAGGACTTTCACTAATATTGATTGTGAGAAATATTCTTCAAAGGAAAGGAATAGTGGGGTAAGCAGAGGTCACTAAGACTAACTTGCAATAGCATGTCAAGCACTTCTAGGTCATTTCCCATATCAGAAAGTGAGGACCCTGAAAAAATAGGCAATAGTTAAGATAGAGAAATTTTGGTATGCTTTAAGAAATACTTGTAATATTAACATAATATCTTCCAATATAATGGTTTCACAGTGAATTTTCAAGTTATTTCTTTCCAAAAAATAATTGTTTCATTTGTCTTTTCATTCAATAGTAATTGAACCTTTTTTACACTTCAAATATTTGCTATGACAACATATAGGATGTGTAAAGTCAAATCAAGGAGTTAAATCTGCTAAAATTATTGCACCTTGTTGTAATTAGTATATTATAGAGCATAAAATGTGTAGTACAATGTAATAATATACAATATGATATATAGTATAATAAGATATATTACATTAGGTACAATTAGATGAGAAGGGATTTCAAATGGCAGTTCTGCTTGGGATTATCAATAAAGACATTACAAAGAAGGTAAAGCATGAAAAAAGAAGTAGGAAGTTAATAAGTAGAAAAAAATAAAGTAACATTTCAGACAATGTGTACCACTTATAGAAAGACATACAACTATGGGAAACAATAGCATATAAAGGGAACCAAATTATTCAACTGGAACACAATGTACATAAAGGAGAGTCATGAATAGTAAATTCAAAGACATAGATAAGAGTTAAATCATAAAGAAATATCTTTTTCACATAGTGAACAGGACAATTCTGTAAGCTGCCTACTCCCCTTTAAATACATTTATTTTTGGCCTCAGTTGGGAAGGTTTGATTACTTGGTATGCAATTAAGACCCCTGACTAAGATGGCTATTGTCAGTAGTTCAGAGGAAGAGGAAGTCCAATAATTGTTTATCTATCCTAGTTAGAGATTGGAGCTGGGATTTAGCTCAGTGGGTAGAGTGCTGCTCTGCAGTCTCTGAGGTCCCAGTTCCATTCCCAGCACCACAAAAACCAGAAGACATGGCAATCCACTCCCTGGGCAATTCTGAAACAATCAGCCATTGAAAACTCTATAAGGGTCGCTATGGGTCAGATGTGACTTGACAGCACCTAACGACAACAAGTTAGAGATTAAATGGTAAAAAAAATCATGTTTTAAAGGAATATATCTTTGATAATTGATGGTATGCAGAGGTTAAACAAATAATTAAATTATCACCTACCATTATCTGGAATACAATGAAAGGCATTTAGATGGCCCAGTCTCAGTGATTTTATAGCTGTATGAAGGCATGAGAGATATGAGAGCATTAAAGCATTGCTTCTAATGACACATATAATTTTTTTTAAAAAGGATATTATATACTAAATTCATGTTTTCTTGGCTCAGGCATTTACTAAAAACTAAAGACTTTTCATTGCTTTCTTCTTTTTAATAATTTTTGCAGTATTTGTGTATTGAACCCAGGCCCTCACACATGCTAGGCAAATACTCTACCACTGTGCCACATTCTTAGGTCCTTTTTAATTTTTTTATTATGGCACAGGACCTCACTAAATTGTTCAGGCTGCTTCTGGCCTCAAACTTGGAGTTCTCTTGTGTCAGCCTCCCAAATAGTTGTGATTACAGATGTGAACAATAGTGCCCTGCTTTTTTCCACAATTTTCTTAGTTTTTGAAGCCACAGTACTGAGCAAGCTAGAAAGAAAACACTCATTTGATATAATATGTTTCCAAATTTCAATATCCATTAATTCACAGCCCCATTAGAGCCCTTGAATGAAACTGGTTTGGAGCTGGGAAAGACTAGACCCTTAGTAGTTTGAATGGAGGCATTTTCTAAGACTTTTAATGCTTCCATGTTCCCAGCCCATTATACAGCTTAAATACTTCTTTTTCTCACTCTGATGAGGCTGTACTGCTTGATTTAAAGACTCTGTAATAACTTCTTCAATGAAGTTACCTTGTAAGGAGAAGTTTATGAAAGGGTGCATTATTCTTAATATATTTGTCTTCAAATATAACGGTATGATAGTGTTACAACATACCCTGACGAGGAATTAATTACAGTGTCCAATAAAGGGGAAAGAGCTTACATATTAAAAAAATTACAAAATTTTGCTACTTGATATCATCTAAATCCTGGAGAGAATGCATGGGAATGAATAATGAAGGTATAAGACCAAGAAGTGTGTGTGTGTGTGTGTGTGTGTGTGTGTGTATTCTTTCTTTTTCTATTTATTCTTTCTTTCTTTCTTTCTTTCTTTCTTTCTTTCTTTCTTTCTTTTTTTTTTTTTGTAGGTTTTGTGAGAAAAGGTCTTGCCTTGTAGCCCAGGGTGCCTGGAACTCACTGTGTAGATCAGGCTAACCTTGAACTTTTGTGAATGCTCTTGCCTCAGCCTCCAGAGTGCTGGGATTACAGGTGCATCCCACCACACCCAGCTAAGAATTATTTTTAATTGAATGAATTTAGCAGTATGGGTTTAACTACTACAAATTATGTAACAAATGAACTAGATCAAGCAGCATAAAATACTGTTAAGCCAGAATCAATGTTGTTTCAAATAATTGAAGATGAGATGCCAACATTTTCATGGTGAAATAAAGATTTATGAGATGAGAAAGTTGTCATCATATATCAAGCATGAAGAAGTCACATGTAATTCTCATTCACACAATCATATCCTCAGATGACGGCCCAAAGGCAGACCCCATAATGGGGGAAAGAAGATCATCCACTTTGAAAATATCCTTTAGAGAATGTTCTCTACTACACAGGTATGCTAAGGAGAGAAACTTTCAATGAAGTATGCTTACTGTTTCAATGAGGATGATAGATCCCAACAATAGAAAAGCTCAAATGACAATTGGTAATCAGAGACAAAGAAGTATATCTATGATTAATTAGAAGAACTTTGGAAGAACTGATTTAATCATTAAAGTCCTACAGATCAAAATAGAAGAATATTTCATAAAGTCCTACCTGATTATATAGCTCATAAAAGTGTTGGAACTGGTGATCTCTTACTGAAAAGTTAGAGTGCTTTCCCAGTTCTTAGACTTGAGTCAGTTCATAGAGTCAGCATCATGGAAATTTAAAAACAATCTAGATAACTTGAAGGAAGAAACTGAATATTATCACAGTTATGACATGGACTCTTTCTCCTAACCTTTCCTAAAATGTGTCCATTTCCCAGAGCATGTACCCAGAACATGGAATCAGGTTCAAGGGAAGGTAAAACCCAGCTTTCTCAGGGACATATATTTATATTACATTATTTATGTTATATGTGTAACACACACACACACACACACACACATTTGAGACAGGATTTCATTATACAGCGTAGGCTGACCTTGAACTCACTACGTAGTCCTGGCTTCCAGCAAACTTGGAATTTTCCTGCCTGAGCCTCCCGAGTACTGAGATTACAGCTGTGCACCACTATGCTGACTCAAAATAACTTCAAATTTGTTTTTTAGAAATTACTATGGTTAATGCTGCAATATTGCTTATGCCCAGCCTATTCCATTCTCTACCACCACATCTCTATTTCATCCTGAAACTCCCCATTGTGAGAAAGTGGCCACTTCTAGGCTGCCAGGAATTACTTTGCATCCTCATATTCTGATTCAGCATCACCCTGGGAAATGGAGAATTGGAATTTGACCTGGGCATGTCCACTACATGTACTTTTTTTTTTCTTTCTCTTTTTTCTTCTCTGTTTTTGTTACACAGTCTCACTCTATAGGCCAAGCTGGCCCGAAACTCACTATGTAGTCCTAGCTGGCCTTGAACTTGCGGTCCTCCTACTTCAGTCTCTGAGTCGCTGCCTGTACTTCTGAAACAGCTTTCATTCACATGAATATTCTCCTATTGTTGTAAAATAACAACCTTGCTTTAAGGAAAATAAGAAAATAATTTGTTTTGAGCCAGATATGACTGACCATGGCCCAGGAATACAGACTCAAGTTAACCTGAATGACATGTTCCTCCAACTAATTCTTAAAAATTTAAATAGGAAATCTAGTTTTCTAGTCAGATTTTTTGTGGAGAGTAGTTTTGATGCAACATAGCCTCAATGGGAAGCCAACTTACACTATGGTTATTTTTCTATTGAATTTGTAATATTACATTTAGCATATGGGAGAATCTTTAGTTTGAGTACCCATTGAAGAGAAGAGGGATTGTAATAAGTAGCACCAAACAGAAGCTACTAGGGCTCCCTTCTCATACCAAAATTAAAACTGTAATCCTAGCATAAATGCAGAAAAATTAGTCAGCATCAAATATTTAAAAAACGAAAGGATTACAACTGAAGGTGTCAGAGCAGCACTTAACTCTCCACTACAACTAGTGAAGAATATAAATAGGTCTTGGAAACCAATGATGGATCATCATAATAACAATTAGACAAAATTTAAATTGCCATGGCTTTTACATAAAGCCCCTGACACTTGACTTGCAGCTACTTTGGTAGATGATTTGGTAAATGATTTGGTAGATGATTTTATAATTTATTCCAATAAGTGCAAACTACCTGACTTGGTTGTCTCACTTGACAAGGAGACCAGTACATCTTCATCATACTGTCACCATGTTATGTCAAATATGTGTTACAATTTAGTTTGATTGTAAACCAATCCTTCAATTCTAGCCTTACATAGAATTAATGCATGCCAACTACATCAATAATAGAATGCTTCTGGAACCTGGATAAGATATAGGGAGATACAGATACATGCATGGAAAACCTGAGAAATAAATGTCATGAGGAAGTCTGTCCTATCCAAAATTTCTAGGGATCAAATTATTTAGGTCATGTTAGAATATTATCTCTAAGTTTATGAAAAAATTGGTGAACCTTGCAGACACTACAATCAAGGAAAAGTCAAACTGATCTGGGCATGGTGATATACACCATTAATCTGAGCACCCATGAGGCTGAGGCAGGAGGATCATGAATTTAAGGCCAGCCTGGGTTACTTAGTGAGACCCTGTCAAGAAAGGAAAGAAAGGAAGAGAGAAAGGGAGGAAGGAAAGAAGGGAGGAAGGAAAAAAGGGAGGAAGGAAAGAAGGTAGGAAGGAAGGAAGAGAGAAAGAAAGGAAAGGAGGAAAAAAAGAAAGAAAAAAAGAAAGAAAACAAAAGAAAGAAAGGAAAGAAAAGAAAGAAAGAAAGAAAGGAAAGAAGGAGAGAAAGAAAGAAGGAAAGAAAGAAAAAATAACTACTTTGGTATTTATGGATGTGATTTTTTTTTCTTTTTTGGTGGTACTGGGGGTTGAACCCAGGGCCTTGTGCTTGCATGCTCTGCATGTGCTGGACCATTAAGCTGAACCCTCAGCCCATTTTTTTACTTTTTGACACAGGGTTTCACGAAGTTACGCAGACTGCCTCTGGTCTCCAACTTGTGATCCTCCTGCCTCTGCCTCCCGAACTGCTGGGATTACAGGCATGCACCACTGCGCCCAGCATGGATGTGATTCTTTAACCCACTTATGTGACAATCCAAAAAAAATGCTAAATTATAGTGGGGTTCAGAGAAAGATTTTTGTTCATACTGTAAACAATTCACTATCTAGTTGTCATAACCAAGTGTATGTCTTTTGCTGATTGAATCTGCACAAATATGACTTAGGTAAAATCTTCAGGTTTCTAGAATAAGAACCATGTACTTTTTAAGCAAGTAATTTTTCTCATTTTGAAGAATAATTCTTGTCTTGGTATTGTGTGCTGTTAGGTATTGAACCACCAACCACAAAGTTGTCCACACCTCTACGCACTAAATATCTGACTTATCACACCAAAAATACCAGTAAGACTCTATTGGCAAGTAGAAGTAGTATATAGTAGATGAGGTCCAAAGAAGTCTTGAATGCAAAAGGTGTAAGAAAACATGGTGCATATTTCCAATTTACCTCAACCCTGTCTTAAGCTACAGAAGTAGCTTGAGGAGGAAAAACTTGAGGCTGCTTTATGCGTTACTTAAAATGCTGTCACCAGCTGAATATGCCTGTTGCAGGGCAATGGTTCAGCTCAGTGGTGGCTCTGAAAAAGAGGACAGAAAAGAAACTCTTCAAGTGATAAATCTTCATTCTTCCTGGAAAAAGAGATGGTCTGAGATGAGTGTCTACACTGATGCATAGACCGTGGGTGATCATTTGCCTGGATGATCTGGGAGATGTAAAGGGCACGATTGGAATCACAGTAACTAATTTACCAGTGGACATTCTTCACTGTCTCATTTTTTGGAAACAGAGCACTCACTTTTCACAGCAATGCTTTCTTGTAACTAAAATCAATATCTACTCAACTGTCAGCATTGCAAATGGCTTAAATTTTCTGGTTATAAAATACTGTGATGCATTAAATATAAGAAGATTTTTATAAAGATATAAGAAGTGTGACATTGTCAGCTGTCTTGTTAGTTGATATACAAGTATTTGAAATAGTAGCAATGTTACTAGAATATTCTAATTAATGGTATCTGCTTTCACTGAAAGAGGTAGTGTGGTGAAGTGATTAGATCTGGACAGGCATTTAGTGAATCACTAATTATATTTTGGGATAATGATCTGAGGATATAGCTGTGTGGTAGAATGCTCACCTGGTACTTATAAGGCCCTAGATTGGATCCTCAGCAGTGTGAATATATATATATATATATATATATATATATACACACATATATATATACATACATATATATATATACACACACACACACACACACACACACACACACACACACACACACATATATATATATATATATATATATATATATATATATATATATATATATATACATATATATATATATAATGGGAGAAGGACCTGGCAATCCACTCCCAAGGCAATCCTGAAACAATCAGCCATTGAAAACCCTATGAGGGTCGCTATGAGTCAGATACCGACTCAACGGCACCTAACAACAACAACAACAATAAATATATGTGTGTGTATATATATACATATATATAATATATATATTCATACTATATATATTCACATATATTTGGGAACAAGTAATCTCCTTAACCATCTATAAACACTGGTCCTTTTATGTTCCAAGATTTATAGATGACTGCTAACAAGGCTTAATAAAAAGTAAAACTTTATGTGGTGATATGGATCTCTAGTACCTTGCCTAAAGCAAGGTGTTAACATGCCAACTCATTTGGGGACTATTTTGGGGTAAAGAAATATCATCTTGGATCATATTTTAGAGATTGGTTTTAAATCACACTTCCTTAAAAAGACTTTGCATTATTTTTTGAAGATGCAATTTAAGTGGCCATCTATATTCTTGAGTTCTACACCAAACTTGTTGAATTAAATTTAGCAAATATCTCAAATATTTTTTATGATTGCCCAATGTTTAGAAACACAGGCATTTATCATTGCTTGATAATTGTTTTCTGAGTGTACTCTTTGCTTAGTGGACAAGAATCTTCACTTTCCTGGGAGCAGGAGATAAATGACACAGCCTAGTGATCTCCCATAATGCATAACCAAAGTTTGGGTGCACAACAGAGAATGTTTGTGCATATACTTTTCAAGCTGACTTTAATTTAGTGAAAAAGATTGCAGAATGAAGACCTTACCCGGATTATATGTTCTTATAAATAACTCCCTTTTTTTATATGTATATTTGACAGCTGTAAATGTTCCAGTTTGAATTTGTTGTAGCTGTGAGCTAGTCAATATATTGACAGTGATGTTTGATTTAAGACTCATTCATTCCTTCACTACTCATGAGGTAAAACACCTCCTAAAGAGCATATTTAATTGCCCAGATGTTTGTGTGAAATGACTGCCATTAATCACTGTATTGATTGTGGTTCTCTTGTTTTCCCGCAATCTTCTATTTTTAAACAGTCCCCTGAAGTGACATTTGGAGGCAACCTTGTTATCCATGGCTTTCTAGTTTGTGATCTAATTGATAGATGAAAAATTCATTCTGCATCACTTAATGTGGCTGCTTGTGTTGAAAAGGTAGTTATTTTTGTCACTTCCTGTTTGATACAAAGCATGTTCTGTGCTGGGGTTTTTCTCCAGTCAGCATCTCTCTGCATGTAGGATGGGCCTTAGGCAAAATTGTCCAGTAGGCAAAGCTAAGCTTTTTGGCTCCCTCTCAATTTACTTGCCAACACACCTCCTACCCCTGACCCTACTTCCTCCCTTTTATCTTGTAAGCTTCTAGATTATGTTCAATTTCCAAGACCTCAGCTATCAACTAACTTAGCTTCAAATATGTAAGACTTTTATTTGTAGAGATATCTGCATTTTGCTAGGAACTTTGAAAATTGGTACATATTCAATCCCCAAACCAGAACACAGTTATGACATTAAAAAAATTTTAAATCACTTTTTAATGAGTGCTAGGGTAAATTATTTTTATTTTGGTGTGGGAGAGGTTACCAGTGCTAAATGTTGTCTTTCTGATT
This sequence comes from Pedetes capensis, assembly GCA_007922755.1. NCBI lineage: Eukaryota > Metazoa > Chordata > Mammalia > Rodentia > Pedetidae > Pedetes > Pedetes capensis. Next base: position 22,473 of record VMDO01008733.1, read on the forward strand.
CAGAGTTTCCTAACTTGTAAAATGAAATGATTGAACAAGATTATTTGAAGTCACTTTCATTTTCAAAACATCAAGATCTTTAGGAGGCAGACTGTTGCCTCACCGGTCATGTGGGGTACTGTCGCACAGTCTGTAGAAAGCACTAGCCATCTGTTCTATGTAACCTGGGCATTAGAATCTTAATGAGATTTGACATTTGAATTTCCTTGGTTCTAGCATTTATATCTGATGATATGTAAAGATTTTTATAATGACAACAAAAGTAGTTGAGAGTAAACAAAGCTTTTTCTGCAAGAAAACATGTAGTGTTAATGAAAATTGAACATAGGCAATTATTCAAATATACACTTCAAACATTCACTCAAAATCAAAACAAAAGACATCCCATTGTAAATGATTCTTAATTTGTCCTCATATTAACTAAAATATCTCTTCAGGAAACTGGTGAAACTCAAAATAAGATTTTGTTGTTGCCCCATCCTCAAAATTTGCGGCATCTGGATCAAAAGTGTAAAAACAGACCCACATCCCAAATCTCTAAATGCTAAATGCCATCAATCAAGTCAAGATGTGTTCTATTCTTCCACCTTGACAAATATACCTCCATAACAACTTGGAAGTTAAGCTTAATTTTACAATTGTTAGATTGCTGACCCTGACCTCTCAGAGTTCCACCTCCCACTGGGATTGCAAGAAAAGTACATGAAGCCAGCCTCATGGCTGCCTCTGTTTCTCTTTCCACTCAGCTCAATCCTGCATCTTAAGGAGTCACACTTCGGAGCCCACACCACCTGCCACTAACAGCCACCTCTTGGTTGTCTTAGTCTGTCTTCTATTGTTAAACTGAATACAAGAGATCAGGTAATTTATGAAGGAAAGAATTTTATTTGTCTCTTGGTTCTTGTGGGTGAGAAATCCAAGGGCACGGTGCCAGCATCTTCTTGTTCTCTTGTCAGACCTTTTTGCTGCTTCAAAACTTGGTGGAATTCAGCGAGAATAAGGGATCAAACTCCCCACTAGCTAATCATTCTCATAAGAAACATATTAGTCCATTCACGAGGACTCTGCCCAATAATCCAAACACTGCTTGCCAGACCTCACTTCCTAACCTGCCACAATGAAGAATTAAGTTTTTACCACATGAGGTCTTGGGCGACACCCAAACCACAGCACTGTCCCTTAGGCACCTTGATGATGTGGTCGACTGTCAAAAGGATAAACCCATGCACAGAAATTATATATGGGTATCATCTTCAGGTGGGCACATCTACTCAGTGCTGCAGGTATGATATCTCATGAAAAGAAGGATATCAGAAGAACTTGAGAGGCGCAGGTGAGGGCAAGAAACTCTATTGTCAGTCTAGGAGTGGGACTGAATATGGCTGAAAGAATCCTCCCTTCCATCTCTATAAAAGTAGTTATATACTTTCATTATTATGTTTTTATGTTGTGCACTGATCCATTTTTGGTTCTTTCCCTGGTCATGATGGAGTAACAGTGTAGTCTTTTACTTTGTGTTAGAATTTTTAAGCCCTCAGTCTTTCTTTCTTCCTCTCTCTCTCTCTCTCTCTCTCTCTCTCTCTCTCTCTCTGTCATCTCTCCTCTCTCTCCATCTCTCTCATATCTCTTTGTCTCTCATCTCTCTCTCTCATCTCTTTCTCATTGTCTCTCTTACCTTTCTATAAATTTTTATAATTTCACCTTAAATATCCTGTATGATGACAGGATATTATCCTATTTTCTATGCTACATTTCCAAGGATTTCTTGATACACAGAATTACAACCTCTGCAAAATACTTGCCACAAAATCAGATATTAGGATAACTTTTACCTCTTCAGCATGGTGTTGGGAAGGGTTCATATAGACAGAGCTCTAGCTTTAGGACTAGAGGAGAACAATGTTTATACCATGGGTCAATTAAAATTCTGTGTGCAGAACTTCTTGTCTATTATATTCCTCATAATCAAATGTTTTCCCTTCCCCGTTTTCTCTGGAGTTTTACAATTTAACTATTTCAAACCCACTTGTATGAATTCTATTTACAAATTAAATACTATTACTGAATCCCACTGTTAATGAAATGATAATCAAAATTTTATTTGTTCTGATCATATCATCGAAGACAAATATATTTCTTCATAAGGAAAAATGAGTTACAAATTCTTTTTTTTTTCCAGTACTGGGGTTTGAACCCAGGGCTTCACACTTGCATGCTTTGCAAATGTTTGACCACTGAGCTGCTTGACCACTGAGCTCTGACTGCATGCCCAGCCCTTTTTTTTTTTTTTTTACTTTTTGAGACAAGGTCTCGCTAAATTATGCAGACTGGCTCTGGTCTTGAACTTGCGATCCTTCTGCCTCTGCCTCCCCAGTTGCTGGGAGTATAGGCATGCACCACCGAGCCCCGCATTTGTTACAAATTCTACAGAAGAGTAGGATATTTCCAGCATCTAATTAAAGAAAAATTAAACTGATCTCTCTCACTGTTAATCAGAAACAATGTCTTTAAAAGAAAATCAATTCCTTGAAGATAATTTCAAAATATCAATCACAGGGAAAAATTACACAAATTAGTATTTAAAGGGGGTGGCTTATTTTACAGACTTTTAAGTACAAGTAAAACAGGAATTGTTTTGATTTATATTATCATAATTCCATTATCATACATTATTCACATTAGTTTTCATGTTAATAATAATTTTTTGATATTTTAATCTCACTTATCAAAACTAAAACTTATTAAAACTAAAAAGTGCCATACCTTTCAAAGTTTTAGTTTCTTTCTTTGGCAACCTTCTTCACTTGATTTTAGCTTGAATTTTCTGGACTTGTGGTCTTACATCTCCAGAGTTTTCATAGAAGTCTTTGATAATTTTTGACCCAAATATACACTTGTAACAGACTCCTAAGCAAATAAAGGTAATGACTATGAATATTTTCTGAAATCTGGATGTAACTACTGAGTTGTGTTGATAGCTTGCATGATTAGTGCAACACTGGAAAAGGTTCCAGGCACTTTAGAGAGATTCTAGAAGTCCTAAAAATAATCTCCACATGCAATACTTTAAAGTTTAAATCTCTAAAGTCCCTCAAAGGCCTTTGCGTTAAAGGTTGGTCCTCAAGGTGCTGCTATTGGCAACAGGGGCAAACTTTGGGAGGTACAGTCTTGCAGGGAAGTCTCTAGGTCATTTGGTGTTCCCTTGAAATGGACTGTGGGATTCTGCTCTTTTCTGGCATTCTCTTCTGCTTCCTGGCTATGAGTGAGTGGTTTTATACTATCACACACTCTCTACCATTGCCATATGGAACCTGCACCAGAGGCCTAAATACAATGGGTCTTCCCAATTATACAATGGAATCTCCAAAACTGTGAGCCAAAATAAGCATTTTCCCTTTATAAATTGACCATCTTAGGTATTAGTTATAGTGATAGAAAAGTGTCTAACAGAGTATGTGTGGGAAAGAAATTATGTTAAATATTCTGGGCTCTCCCTTGATTTTCACAGTCTGTGCAGAATTTAAAGGAACAGAACTTTACAAATGTTATTTAATGCAATTAGTTCAGTGAATGTTTGTTGAACTAGGTGTGAAAAAAATCTTTTGTGTTGTAAATGAAAACAGGAGAAATAATGTGATATGTATTTACTCTAGTTACATTTAGAAAATATGTTTACTGAAGGGAAGTCATCAAATTAATAGATATGAAAAGAATGATAGCACTTCAGATTTGTTAGAAAGACCCTGGAGAGAAAATTGAATTCTGAACCTACTAAATGCATTTCTTACCCGAACCAAGAAAAAAATTAAAAATATGTTGCAAGCCATTTTTTAAGACCTAGAAAATACCATGAACTGCAAATGTTTGTCAGATGATGACCATATAAATCAAATTTTGTTTTAATTAGACAATAGTGAATGCATAGTGATGGGGACTCTGAAGTAGTAGAATAGACATTGATGGGGGGAAGTGGAAGATGTATCTGTTTGTGGATGGAGTTTGGACAGTAAGTTTTTATCTTAGTGGGTTTGAACCTGGACTTTCTGAGCCAGAAAAATCTAGGATCATATTCAAGCTCTTTCACTTAATAGCATAGTAACTTTGGACAGAGTAAAACGTGATAAAGGCGATCAAATTAAAATGGTTAGTATGAACTTACGGTTTTAATATGCACTTACAATAGGCATAAATGCAAATTAATTTGGATATGGTACTTAAACATGCTGATTCCTGGCTCTGTTGGTTGAGATTACCTTCAATCATTGACTTACTACCAGCAATATATAAAATTATAGGACTCAAATCTTATTTTCTAAATGCCTTCATCTACTAAAATGAACCATAGTTTCTTGGGGAGAAGGCTGATTTCAAGTCTGAGACATTGAAAGAATAAGAAGAACCTAGATTATTCTGCTGTGCCAGAAAGTAGAGCAGTGCTTCAAGAGATGGAGTCATGTCAAATGGACAAAAGAGTCATCTTAAAGGGATTCAAAGTGAGAAAATCAGGAGTGATTTGAGTACATAATAATAATAATATAATAATAATGATAGTATTGGATCATAACATATCAACTAAATTAAAAATTCATGTATTCCTATCAATAAATATATAAACAAATAAATAGATGAGGAAGGAACCTTTTCTTGGTGTGAGATGCAGGCTGACTAATATGGGAAGACATGGTGGTAGAAAATCAATAATGGATGCAAAAACTAAAGGATTATAGTTCAATGAGGTACTGGTTATTTAGACAGTCTCATGTTACCTCTCACACTAGTTATGTACTAATTTCAAATGGGAAATAGTAACTTTTGAGTACAAAAGCCTGACTGATAGCATAACAACAAAGTGAAAAAAATTAACCCTATTGACAATGGGAAAATATCACATGCCTTATAAGGAGATGTATTAACAAGGAAGAATATCATTCTATTCCTGTCAAATGTAACCTGAACCTAATGATGAGGAATACCAGAGCTGTGGTTTGAGTGGTGTTTGAGTGTCCCCCAACAGCCATTGTGATTAAAGCCTTGGTCCCATGGTGGTGCTATTTGTAAGTGGGGTCTAGTGGGATGGAGGTCCTCAGGTAATTGGAGGTGTGGCCTTGGAATATAGTTTTATTTATTTTTTTGTGATTTCTTGGCAGTTCTTGTGAGAGGGTTGTTATAAAAGCCTGATTTTGTTCCCACTCAGAGGCTCTCTGCTTTCCAACACACTATATGGGGCTATCCAGGCTGGGGTTTAGCATTTTTGGTAAAGTGCTGCTCTGCTCACTCAGATCCCCATCACCACAAAAATGGGAGAAGGACCTGGTAGCCCTCTCCTGAAACAATCCCTAAATAATCAGCCATCAAAAACTCTATGAATAGTAGGCAAGACAAGCACGGACATAGAGCTAGGCATGGCACAGTGTCAGGAAGTGTTTTCTTCTCTTGTATACAGTATCGCTATGAGTTTGAATCTACTGGAGGACACCTAACAACAACAACATGCAGGTATTCACTCTGACATATGCTCCCACCATTGGTATCTGCCATTCACTATGTAATTCTCATGAGTACTGAGCCAATGAAGGTGCCATGCTCTCAAACCTCCAAAACAGTAAGCTAAATGAAACTTTTCACTTTATAAGTTTAGTTGCCTCAAATATTTCTTGTGGTAATGCAAAAGTAATACAATCAGCCAACCCCAAACTAAGGGAATTTTAGCAAAATATTTGGCCTGTGCCCTTTAATAATGTTAAGGCCAGGAAAAACAAGTAAAGGCTAAATAACTCCTCTTAAATAAAGGACACTAAGTAACTAATTGGATGTCTAATACTGGAATGAGAAAATAATAGCCAAAAATATTTTATTGGCACATTTAATATTTGATGAAATTTAAATGAGCTATAGAGTACAAAAACATTTTGCATCAAGATGAAATCTCTTAATTTTGGTAATTTGTAAAAGAAAATATGTAAGAGAATGTCCTTTTACTTAGGAAAGACTCAATGAAGTATTTACAAGCAAAGGAACTTATTTACTATCTTTACTAACTTTACTATCAAATGGTTGAGATAGAGAAAGACCAAGAGAAAGAGAGAGAGAGTGAGAGTGAGAGCAAGAGAGAAAGAGAAAGAGAGAGAGTTGATGACAAAACAAATGGGACAAAATGTAAATGATTTTTGAATTTTGATTAAGGGTATATAGAAATTACTATGGTTCACCTGCAGCCCTATCACCCTGGCATCTGATCTCGAGATCTTGGAAACGCAGCGGGGTGGGGCCTGACTAGTGCTTGGATGGGAGACCACCTGGGAACATTAGGTGCTATAGGCTTGGGGGAAGGACATGGCAGCCCACTCCCCAAAAAACAAGCAGCCATTGAAAACCATATGAGTAGCAGAGAAGCACTGACAATAGTGTAGTGCACGGCACCATGTCAGGTAGTGTTTCATCTGTTCTACACTATGAGTCACTATGAGTTATGTGTTTTGAAATCTGAAAGTATGTTAAAATATAAAGGGGAAAATGAAAGGAAGGAAGGAGGGATGAAAGCTGACCCTGAAGCAGAATCGGCTTATTCTGGCTTAATGCTTTGGAAGGTCTATAATGAAGGAGTAAGTGTTGGATGGAAGGAACTCATATCAAAACCAATCAGTTTTGTTCCTGTAGGACAAGTTAGCAGGATTATCTTGTGTTCTGCTGCTCTCCTATTCCTGAATTTTGACCCTCAAAATACAATAAATTACATGTTCCTTCTTTGGTCACCTTAGCAAAGGATAAATAGACCTGAGGTGTTTGGTGTGTCCTTATTATTTGCTACTTTCTTTATTGTTTTAGATAGACTTTTTGTTGTAAAATAATGTTCCTGTGTGCTTTAAAAGCAGAGTAAAGGCAGAGTCCAGAGCTAAAACGATTATAACAGATCTCTACCTACCACTAACTTAGCAACTGACAATTTCAAAACTTGCTTTATGGTTTACTAATTGAAGCAATATTAATTTACAAAGAATATTTTCCTTTTACTGTTGAGAAAATTAAGTGATGATTCTTCAAATGTTATAACATGAAAAGGATGTAATGGAACAGAACCCCCAATGGCCTTTGAAAGTCTGGATTGGAAAATGCATCCTCAATGCAATTTTAATTAAAGCAATTGAATTTAAGCAGTTGAGATAAACAAGGAATTAGAAGTCCTAAAACCTTCATTTATCACTTTGATAGGGCAGATTATGGAAATTGTATTTTAAATATAGGCCTCTGTTGGTTTTTGCTATAAGAACTCCATCAGATGCTGTGCTTCAAGGCACACTCTTGGTCTTTCATTTGATTGTCTTCTTGCCTAGTTGATTAAAGAAAGATTAGCATTTATTATCTTCACAGCATTTTACAAGCTTTAACAAGTGATGCTAAACAGCCCTTCCAAGAGGTGGACTATCCTGTTGCTTTACCCTCATTTACATATAGATAAACACAAGAGAAAGACTCAAGGTATCAAGCAGCACCTTAACAAGGAAAAGCAGGAAGTCACACACCTTAATTCCTACCTTGTTGTTGTTGTTAGATGCAGTTGAATCTGTGTCCAACTCATAGTGACCCTACTTACAACAGGCAAAGAAGCACTATTGTCAGTGCTTCTCTGTTATGGCTGATTGTTTTTTCTGGAGTGAGTCCTTCTCCCATAACTCCTATCTAGAGCCTTAAAATTAATTAATTAGTTAATTAATTAATTAATTAATTTCCTCATGTGTGTGTGTGTGTGTGTGTGTGTGTGTGTGTGTGGTACTGGGGATTGAACCCAGGGCCTCCACTTGCATGCTTTGCAAGTGCTGTACCACTGAGCTGCACCCCCAGCCCGTTTTTTTTTTTTTTAATTTTTGAGACAGGGTCTTGCTAAATTATACAGACTGCCTCTGGTCTTGGGCTGGGATTTAGCTCAATTGGTAGAGCGCCACTCTGCAGTCTCTGAGGTCCCAAGTTTGATTCCCAGCACCACAAAAATGGGAGAAGGACGTGGGAACCCGCTCCCGAGGCAATCCTGAAACAATCAGCGGTTGAAAACCTTATAAGGGTCGCTATGAGTCGGGCACGACTCAAAGGCACCTAATACCAACAACAGCCTCTGGTCTTGAACTTGGGATCCTCCTGCTTCTGCCTCCCAAATCACTGGGATTGCAGGCGTGCATCACCACACTTGGCTCCTTAAAATATTTCTAATATGTTCAAACAATTGCAAAATTTAATTTAATTTAATTTAATTTAAAAACTTCAGGTTATTTAACAGTTGGGATTACATGACACTTGTGAAGAAGTTAGTTCAGAGGGATTTCTGTCCTTTCCGTAGCTCACAGGAGAGGGAAGAGAGTTTGTTTTGTGATAATCACTTGGCTTCCTATAATCTCTGTAACAAATTATCACAACAATGCTGGAGGTAAAGGCCAAAATCAGGGTATCTGCAGGATTGGTTCCTTCTTAAGGCTGTAAGGCAGAAGTCATTTGTTATTGTTTCTTTGTGTGTCCTCCAGAATTCATTATGCCACCAATATGACATCAGTAGAAATAGGACATGTAGAGGGTGTGCATACGCTGAGGGCATCTCACTGGCAATTGGATTAAGACACTTTTTCCCCCTTTATTAGTAAATAATGATGGGATACAGAGTAATACAACACTAACTTTTTCCATTATGAGTCCTTTACATCACTTCTGGCAACACTTTCATCAACCAACAAAGGATAGGGAGCCTTGTGGCTAGTTTGTGGCTCTGATACTTATTTGGGTTATCTTCCCCTATTTTTCCAACATACTCATGAAGTTGTGCTGTTTACATTGAGATTGACCTTTTCCCCTTCATCCCTCCTCATTGACCCTCCTCCTCATCCCATCTTCTCCAATCTTCACTTCTCTCTGATAGATCCCTCCCTCCTTCTTTCCATTCCTTAAATTGTCCCTTCTACTGGAGGTTGCACTCAGTGTTGGGATAGTTTCTTCTCTGCTGTTCATCTGTCATGTGAGGACACAATATCCTTTTCCCTTCTGCTAGATGAGGATGCATTAACAAGATCCTAATTGGACACCAGTGTCTGAAGCTTGGACTTGACTAGTCAACAGAACTTGAAAAAATATGTTTCTGTGTTTTTTTCTTTTTCCACTTAAGTTTAGACTAAGTTTAGACTTACTCTTTCCCTCTTGTAAGGACCCTAGTAATTATCTAGTCTACTAGAACAATTCAGGATAATTTCCACCATCTCAAGATTTTTAACATGATTACATTTGCAAATTCCCTTTTTCTGTGTAAGGTAAAATGACCACAGATCTAGGGACCAGGATGTGGCTATCTTTATGTTACCATCATCCAGCCTACTACAGTCTCAAAACTTAGGTAAAGAGAAAAGATAACTTATACCCACTGTTTCTTCCATCTTCAAATTTCAGATCATGCTATTGAGATAAAAAGCAGATCCCAGTGATAGCTCTTAATTAGAACAAGGAACTAGGAAAGCAGTATAATGTAATATTTTGAATAAAAGGATATGGATTCAAATTGGCTAGTGTAGTGAGTGAGCAAGCCAGGAGATGGGTCCAGCCTGTGGTTGAAGAATAGGAAGGCAAGTGAAAACAAAAGGACAGAAAGTCACCATCCTCCCAGCAATTCTTTAAATCTCTTGGACCTGGTTTTTTGCCAATGTATTTCAAACTACTCCCTGAAATACCTTTCACAGGCCTGAGAATGTTCCTGTTTACCTACTACCTGAAACATTGGAATAAATCAACATACTGGGAAAGGTACCTAGAGACAGATATAGCATGCTTCTTCGCTCTTTACCCTCACCTCTGGGACAGAGGATGCTCATGCTAGTAGTCTTACTTGGCCTTTTACCAGTTGAGAGACTTTAAGCTAACTACACAATTCCCTGAGTCTCAATTGTCCGTTTTGTAAAACGGGCACAACAGTGCTTACTTCATGGAATTTTGTGGGCTTTATGTGAGAGTATATATGAAAACCACCTGGCACATATTAAATATGGATAAAAACCAAGAGGGAATACAAAACCCTGGAGATGTGATCTTTCAAGAAACTTCTAAAACTTTATTTTAAGCAAATGTTTGTAGGCTGTTTAGCCTAATAGTGTGAGTGTCAGTGGTGCTGTAGCAGAGAGATACAGCTCAGCATAGCTGCCTAGCCTGAGAGGTTCCCCTAGTTGGAACCTGCACTCAGGTTAAGCTGGCTCCTTGGCTTTGTCACAGACAAGAATTTCAGGACAGGTCAGAGAGAGTGAAACAAAGTTATAGAGATTATTAAGTACATGGTTTATAATACATGGAGGTACTAGAGAGAGAGAGAGAAAAGGATCCACACATGGACCTGGAATTACCAAGAGAGCAAAAAGAAGAAGCCAGGAATGGCTGGAGCACATGTTCCCACCCATTTTATTTAACCTAGGGCACGCCCTGTGTGATGTCCTGGGCACCCAGCTCTGGGCACCAAGTTTGAGGTGCCTTAAGCTCCACTTAGAAAAGCCCCTGTCATGGGCTAGGGCAGCCTGAATAAGATCAAAAGAGGTTCCATTGTTTAGGGTTTCCTATTGGAGGAACTTCTCTTTGGTAAAATGTGATTATAGAGTACGCACATACTGAGATCTTGCAAGCACTGCCTTAGTACTTAAGTGCTACATGGTATTCAAGTTGCACACAATTTTGGAGACCTTAAATCATTACAACATAACATGGAAAATGCTGTGATAGAGATACGAACAAATTGGCAATAGACTAGAACAGGTAGGTATCCTAGCTTCCTCTTTGCTCTGACATCTGTGCAATAAGGTGGTGAATTTATATTAGGTTTTTGCACAAATGATATTAATGTCTAAGTAAAGGTACTTAAAAAAAAGAACATTCGTTCTTTGCTAAAGGCCCTGGACAGGTAAGAAAGTGTTGCTTTTTGAGGCAAGACCAGATAGATAAACTACAGGTAAAATCAGTCCAACAATATCAGCACAAATTCTTTTTTATGCAGCCAAATTAGACCTGTGCTCTGGCTGATTGCCCATGAAAAGAACTGTATTTTGTTAAACTAATTACATTGTTTCCTTCCAAAGAATAGTCTGGCTGTTATCTGATTTCCTCTTTAAATGATAGACCCTGTTCTAAATTGCTTCATTTAGTAGTTTACAACAAGGAGGAAACAGGTAGGGAAATTAACTCTTGCAGTTAAGCCCTTTGTTTTTAATATCCTTTGTAATTTCCACCCAGTTACTCCCCGCCATGTTCCATCATCCTAAACTGTAGATAGTCCATCAAACTAAGTAATACACATCACTTACAAACCAGTCAAGAAAGAACAGAGTCATAGGGAAGAGAGTACAGGGTATATGTGTGTATTGGGTGCTTTCTTTCTTGAGGATGTTGAAACATGTTCCATGAGCTAATTCACTGTGGAGAGACTGGGCCTGGCTGGCCTTCATATTTTATTAGTATACACTAGAAAGTGATTTATAGGCTTGTATTACTTTTAGTAAAATTCAACTGAAACAGAATAACTCAGGTGTCCTCCAGAGTTGTTTATAATAGGATTTTATCTTTATTAGAAAGAAAGCCATACTAGTTCCAGCTGCTCTTGCTTTGGAGGTTAAACTATAAAAATTCACTTTTCATCAGTAAAATGTATAAAGTGTAGCTTGACAGCTGGTCTCATATACTTAAATGCTATTTCATGTTATTTAGTTTAAAATTTCTTTCATAATGCTAGACATAGAGAAGAGACCCAGGTGCTGAATAGCATACTTTTACTTTTGATGAAATAGACTTTGTCAACAAAGTTATAAAGTGAAAGAAGGAATAAAAGAATAGCTAGGAAAGTTATCTGAATGAAATCCAAAGAATACATTCTGTGTTTTCATGAGCTTTGCCAAAACCGTGAATGAAAATAATAAAAATTGATTCTGTCAGCAGAAATGAGCAGTACAAAAAAAAGAAAATAGCAACAAAAGAAAAATCACAAGAAAATGAAAATGTGATATATATATTTTTCCCTGTTTGCTACACTATGGCTATCTCTCAAAAATAAAAGGAATAAAATGTTCAGTGCTAACCAGTATTTTTGAATTTTGGAGATATGGACTAAGGTTTTGTATAGATTTATAGCATGGTGAGCACCTGTCAGTGGAGTCCACAATATGGTGCTTATGGGTAAATCATCCATCTAATTCTCGTTGTTGTTGTTAGGTGCCATCAAGTCGTGCCCGTCTCATAGCGACCCTCATAGGGTTTTCAATGGCAGATTGTTTTGGAATTGCCTTGGGGTGGGTTGCCACGTCCTTCTCCCATTTTTGTGGTGCTGGGAATTGAACTCGAGACCTCCGAGACTGCAGAGCAACGCTCTACCAACTGAGCTAAATCCCAGCCCCTGCTGTTGTTGTTGTTGTTGTTGTTAGGTGCTGTCAAGTCGTGCCCGTCTCATAGCGACCCTCATAGGGTTTTCAATGGCTGACTGTTTCGGGATTGCCTGGGGAGTGGATTGCCAGGTCCTTCTCCCAGTTTTGCGGTGCTGGGAATTGAACTCGGGACCTCAGAGACTGCAGCGCAGTGCTCTACCAACTGAGCTAAATCCAAGCCCTGTTGTTGTTAGGGGCTCTTAAATCAGATATGACTCATAGTGGCCCAAAGTAGTATAGAAAGAAACACTACTCAACACTGTGCCATGCACATGCTATTTTAATGTTTGAGCCCATTGTTGCATTCCGCTCCCAAGGCAATCCTGAAACAGTCAGCCATTGAAAATCATATGAGGGTCACTATGAGTCAGATACCGACTTGACAGCATACAACAAAACAAAACAACAGAGTGATGTGTATAAGGAATAGGTATGAGAGTGTGTTTTTACAGCCTATTTTTTACTCCAATACTGTGAACATAAGCACCAAAATGTATTAAATAATGGAGGAAATTATCTAGAAAAATTCAAAGACATATTTGGATATTTAGATCACCAATATAGGATAATGCATAATCATTTTTACCTATGATAGGAAATAGTCCCATAGTATCTTGTATATACAAAACTCTACAAAAGACTGTGGGATAGGATTTAGCTCAGTTGGAAGAGCACTGCGCTGTAGTCTCTGAGGTCCCAAGTTCAATTTCCAGCACCACAAAAATGGGAGAAGTGCCTGTCAATCCACTCCCAAGGCAATCCCAAAACAGTCAGCCATTGAAAACCCTATGAGAGTCGCTATGAGTCGGATACTGACTCGACAGCACCTAACAACAACAACAACAACACAAAAGACTAGACAGGCGAGGTGGCACACCGCTTGTAATCCCAGCAGCAGTTCAGGAGGCGGAGGCAGGAGGATCACAAATTTGAGACCAAAGGCAGGCTGTGTAACTTAGCGAGACCCTGTCTCAAAAAATTAAAATAAAAATGTCCTGGGGGTGCAGCTCAGTGGTCCAGCCCTTGCAAAGCATGCAGGGGCGAGGCCCTGGATTCAACCCCCAGTACCGAAAGAAAAAAAAAAAGAAAGAAAAGAAACCTCTACAAAAGACTGTAGAAACTAGCTAAAGCATGCTATCCTAAAGATTTCATTACCCAAAAAAGTGAAGGAGAGAGGAATACGAGATTATATAAATAATAATGGATAAACTATAGTTAATACATATTATAGTTAACATTTTGGAACCATTATTTTGTTCTGACACTGTGTTATATCTTTTACATTAGTTTTTCTCATTTTTTCTTTATAGCTTTACTAGATAGATACTATTATTGTCCTCATTTAATCTATAAGGAAATTGAGATCCAGAGGGGTTGAGATGTGCTCAATATTACGTGGCTGGAATATGATTTATTTATTGATTCATCCATTCAACCAGCAATTATTTGTTATGTACTTAGTATGTGCTAGACATTGTTTTAGGTACTAAGGAAGCACAGCAATGGATAAAACATCCAAAATCCTTGCCTTTAGGAAGTATACATTTTAGTGAGAATTGGCTAGAAGACAAACTAAGCCCAAACTAACAATTATATAACATGAGGCAATAATTATTGTAAAGATTAAAACAGGGCAAAGGGATAGATAAAATGGCTAATGACAAAGCATACTATTTTTATTTCCTTTTGCTTTTTTGTCTTATTGAGACTAAATCTTACTCCATGAAGTCCATGCCAGCTTGGAACTTGTCATCCTCCTGCCTCAGCTTCTCTGGTGCTAGGATCACAGGAGTGAACAACCATGCTTGGCTTGGTATATTATTTTACATAGGGTGTTAGGAATGACCTGTCCCAACGGGTGGCAACTATACTGATTGTAGTTTTTTCAAAAATCCAATCATTTTGTAACTTTTTGATTATGAAAATAATGTGTGCATCTGTAGAATATTTAGAAAGCTAATAAATATTTAAAATAGATAAAAGAGAAAATAAGTGCTTCATTAACTAAAAAAATTAAAATTGTCCATTATCATATCACCTATTTATAACTATTATCACTATTCTAGAGTTTTTTATATGAGATATTTAGAATATTAAAATTATATTGCTACCTAGTATGGTGGTACAGGCTGGTAATGCTAGCAACTCAACTTGAGATGCAGAGACTGGAGGATTACAAGTTCAAAGCCAGAAGCAGCCTGTATCAAAATAAATAAATTTAAAAAAGGGCTGGGGTACAGTTCTGTGGTAGAGTGCTTACAAAGTATGTGCAAGGCCTTATGTTCAGTGCCCCAGTACTGGGGGAACAAAGAGAAAGAGATCACCATGATTATGTAACCCTATTTGGGGCTTTTCCTCCTAATTTTGTATGGTGAATATTTTTCAGTGTCATTAAATATTCTTATGACATAACTTTAAAATTTTCATAGTATTCAACACTAGGTGTGAACCACAGTGTAATTTTTCTGTTGCACATATTCTTTCAATTGGATATGTTTATTACTTTCAGGTGATACTTGTATTTAACTTTTAGACTTCTCTGATCATTTATTTAGGATAAATTCATAGGTGCTAAAGTTGAAGGGAAACATTTGCATAAAATTAAATTGTCTTTGCAGAAAGCTCATGTCAACTGACTTCTTCAGCCTTGCATAAGTGCCAAATCAGAGCACTCTAGCTTAATTTATGTTGTTATTTAATGCATATGAAATAATTTCAATTGGAAAATATTCTGGTTTTAAATTATATTTATGAGATTTATGTCTCATTGAAAAACACTACACCTTCTAATTGTTGTTGTTGTTAGGTGCCGTCGAGTAGGTATCCGACTCATGGCGACCCTCATAGGGTTTTCAATAGCTGACTGTTTCAGGATTGCCTTGGGAGTGGGTTGCCAAGTCCTTCTCCCGTTTTTGCAGTGCTGGGTATTGAACTCTGGACCTCAGAGACTGCAGTGCAGTGCTCTACCAACTGAGCTAAGTCCCAGCCCCATACCTTCTAAAACAGGCCCTTAAACCCAGATAATTTAGCATTTCTGTTATCTGGAATCCCAGTCTGTAGGAAAATTGATGGCAGAACTCTTTTTAACTACAAATCTATCTATTCATTGATTTATTTATATAGTTACAAATATTTATTTGTATAGTGCTTGCAATATGACAAGTAGCATTCTAAATGCCAAGGAGTAGCATTGAACATACCTGACTCCTTGTTCTTATGAAATTTTATTCCTACGGGGGAAACATAAAAATAAAAATAAACCAAACAGTAAAAATCCCAGCAAGTAAATATAGCCTGTCATATTGTAATAACACTTATGGAAAATGTTAGCTCCTTACCTGTAGGTTCCATTAGGACAGTTTCTGATTATTTTTGCTGGATAAAAACCCAGGATGGTGCCTGAACAGAGGGTACATAGTGAGTTTTTGATGAATAATATAACAAGGGAGATAAATGAAGCAGGTTAGGAGGGTGAAGAATGTTTGCTGATGGGTGTATGACACTTATTGTAGGGTGGTTAGAGAGAGGTTCTTTGCTGACCTTTGTAAGTGGATACATTAGCTTCTAAGAGAACTGGTAAGGGGGCAATATGGGTGCTGTCGAGCCAGTGTGGAAGACAGAAATGGAAGATACCTCAAAAGGAGGGCAGAGAAAAGTGGGACCATGGGAAATCCCTGGCATTTGGTATGAATGAAATGAAAATCCACTGAAGTGTGTTAAAGTAGTAATAGAGCCAACCTACATATTAGGAGGGTCACTCTTTCCAGTTTTCAAGGCAGACACCAAAGCAAGGAACAACTAAGTGAGACTGTTGAAGGAATCCACACAGAGGGAATGATGGCTTAGAATGAGTACTGGCAGTGGAGACGCAAAAAGTGTCCAAATTCTGGATATACTCTGAGGACAGAGCCAATGGAATTTGCTGGTTTATAGATGGTAGTGTGAGAAACACCAAAGTCAAAGGTGATTCCATAGATTTTGGCCTGAGCAATTGGAAAGGTGTAGTTGTTTCTTTATTGGGAAAAATTAGGGAAAAAAATTAAACTTAAGAGACTGTTTTTGAATATGCTTAACTTAGTTTTAACAACTTTGTTAAGAAAACAAGAAATATTTCATGGTATTGAAAATGTTTTAAACAAGCCCCCTAAAATCCTCTACTTTAGGAATTAAGGTGGATAGTGGATAAAATTGACCCAAATGAATTTGTTTTTAATTATGCAGTGTATTATACACCATATATAACCCAGGTGCTGTGGTGCACACCTGTAATCCTAGCAGCATTGGAGGCAGAGGCAGGAGAATCACATGTTTGAGGTAAAAGACAGCCTGGGCCACTTAGCAAGACATTGACTCAAAATAAAAATAATTAAAAATAGACTGCAGCTGCAGTCCAGTAGTAGACCATTTGCAAAGTATGTACGGGGACCAGGGTTCAAGCCCCAGCATAACAACGACAAAATACCATATGTAAAAACATGTTTCATTAAAATTCAGTAAGAAAGAACACTGCCTTTGGGGCCCTCAAATTTAGTATCATATGAAGGAGAGAGGGGTAACGTTTATAGGAGAAAATTGAGGAGATTTGGCATCTTAGATATCCTAGGATTAAAAGTAGGGCTAGAGTCTTAGTCCACTTGTGTTGCTATAACAAAAATACCATGGGATAGGTGGCTTATAAACAACAGCAATTCATTTTTCATGGTTCCAGAGCTAAACCTAAGATCAAGGCAAAATCAATGTCAGTGAAGACCTACTTTCAGGCTCATAGGTAATTGTGTCTCACTGTATCCTTACATGGTAGAAGGCGCAAGGGATCTGCCTGGGGTCTCTTTTGTGAGGGTGATCTTTTCATTCATGAGAGACATAAACATTCAGACTATTGCAGCAGAGATATCTGCTACACATTTTGGTACCTTGAGTACACTCTGTGATACATGGTCCAAACCTAGCAAGCATGTCTTTTGTTAGTTCAGCTAAGAGGATATATGAGCTGTTACTGCTAATCTGACATTTTCTTTCTTCTAACTGGTAAGCTCTTGAAAATGCCAGCTATACAGTTTTTCAGTGCTGAAAATGTACACATGAATTTTAATTATTATAATTTAGTGAAGTCAGAAGAAATTGATTATATAAATTATCTTTAGACCTCACAATAATTTTGCCTTACATATTACAGATAAATTTAATCTGAAACCAACAATTTTATGACCATTCTGTGAAGTATTCAAAACAACCTTTAATGATTTTCTGTAAAATTACCCAGAAGGTCATATGTCTCAGCAAATTTAGGCATCTAAGTAATGGTGTTTAGATCTTTCTCTGAGTTCCTGATCTATCAATAATGCTTTTTATTAAAAGGAGAAGAACCAAAAGACATAGGGAAAGACATTAGAAATCATTTTAGGACATATGTTGTAGAAATATGGGAGAAAAAAGGATTGCAATAGAGAAGATGTAGCTTCCTCCAAGGTGGTCAAGTTCAATGAGCAAAATGTTTAATAACAAAATTCTCTCTCCCTCTCCCTTCATATTTTCTTGCACTAAGTTACTAACTAAATCACTGAAACATGCTCAAAATAAAGTAAATCTCATTTTGAGAAAATTCACCCATAATTAATTCTACTGCTCACAGAGTCACTCTATTTTGTGGCTTACAATCAAGACTTTTCCCTCTGATTTTTCCCTATTAATGCTGAATCCTTCAAGGCTCTAAAGTCAGGAAGTCTCCTGCATGCATCATAAATTTGCTAGTGACATATTTAACCCAATTTCCTCTGGTGGAGCTGGTGTATTAACAAACAACTCCTCTGACTTCCTAGAACACACACCTTTATTGAGTTTCAAAATGACCGTTTTTTAGGCTATTGGAACACAAAACAAAGCTCTCCTTTTACCACAGTCTCATTGAAGGCTACTTTGATTCTTCCATCAACACTGGGAACTGCCAGAAAAATTTCATTTTTTCCTGTGCCTGATGGAAGTCGGAAAGAGGTTCTAATGAAGCCATTGTCAGCAAACATGGCTTTCTTGGATTACAGAAAACTCAATGACATATCAGTTGCACTTTTAGTTTATGGAAGTGAATGTGTCAGTGTTCTTCCTCTCCTGAAACTTTGCCAATTAGGAAGCAGATTCTCCCATCCGGTATTTCAAAGCCTTATTCATGAATTGACATTAGTGTTACAATTTCAATAATGCACCCTAAAAAAGCATTACAGCTAAATGGTTCTAATTTCAACTACCAACAACATCCTATAGAATGAAGGCTCAGACAGATGTTTCAGACTTGAAATAAATGCACTAGGTCCTAATTACTTTGCAATCTTTCAATTCAAATCAAGGGAACACTTCAACCCTGTTGCTTCACTCTCTCCAAGAAGGTAAACACGGGATTTTAGTGGGCTGTGCTAATAATAACTAGTCAAAGCACTTTAACAAAACTCCAATTCTTTTCAAGGCTGGCAATGAAAGAAAGCTCCAAAAGGAAGGAATGTAAGTATCTGAGATTAGAGCTGAACTTAAAAAAAAAAGAAGAAAAAAGATTTGGGAACTTTTATAGCCTACTTAAAGATAAGTCAGAAAACTCTAGTAAAATTTCTGTTTTAATATAAAGTCAAAAATGAAATTCAAAGTAGACTAGAAGGACTCTTCTTTCATTTCTATTTTCAAATTTTTGTCAATGAATGGTCCTAACAAGTTTAGAATATTTGTTTAAAAGCCTGTTTTATGTAAATGGTTGCTATCTTTTTAACTTTATAGAGCATTGTGTAAAAATACATTTCCACAGGTCTGTGTAGTCTCCCATTCCTAAATATGATTCAAAGATAAGTTTGTCAGGAAGCAGTTGGTAGCAGAAAGCAGGGCACCGCATGTGGCTAGTTGTGAAGAAATAATTCCTTGCTTTCCTGGAATTCTAAGGGGATGCTAGGGTCAAGATCAGGACAATAATTCTAGAGTTAGAGGAAACATTGGGTAACAGCTGACTAACAGAGATATTCCTGATCTTTCTGAAATGTTTA
This sequence comes from Pedetes capensis, assembly GCA_007922755.1. Classification (NCBI taxonomy): domain Eukaryota; kingdom Metazoa; phylum Chordata; class Mammalia; order Rodentia; family Pedetidae; genus Pedetes; species Pedetes capensis. The sequence continues at coordinate 41,911 of VMDO01008733.1, forward strand.
ATTTGACATGAGAATGGAATATATTCATTACGTAAAACATTTAGTACTCAATTAATGTTTGCTAAATACATTTATGAAATGAAAATGAAAAATGCAGAGTTCATTACTTTATTCATTCATAAGACAGGGTATGTTTACAAAGTGCTTCTCAGTCCTATACTTCACTTTAGAGCAGAGAAATAGAATTGGATTAGCATTAACCACGATAACTCTCCGCTGAACAGCACTTTACAACTTTCCCATATATTATTTCATTGTGATATGTTAAATGCCTTATGTACCACCACTCCAAATCACACCATAAATAGAGCTTACTCCCTGCCTTTCCTGAGAGTGATGAGGTCACCTTGTATTTTGCCTTTTCATCAGCCCCTGATAATTATTTAGAGAAAGGCCATTAAAAGAGCAAGTTGAATGTACCTATTTCTGAAATCCCACTTAGTAGTATGATTTTGGCGTCTCTAATCATTTAGGATGCCTGCAACTGTGGCACTGTGGCGTCTGATCCTATCAGATCTTGGAAACTAGGGAGGGTCGGGCCTGATTAGTACTTGGATGGGAGACCACCTGGGAATACCAGATACTGTAGGCTTAGGAGAAGGACCCAGCAGCCCACCCCCCAAAACCGATTCTCCATTGAAAACCCTATGAGTATCAGAGAAGCATTGACAATAGTGTTTCGCCTGTTGTATGTAGGGTCCCTGTATGATGGAGACCAACTCAAGGGCACCCAACAACAACAACAACAACAACCATTTGGGATAGCAAAATTTTCAGATGCTGTAATTTCTCAGCCTTTATCAGTTAGAAAATTTCTACTGAAAATTCCAAATTATAATTTGAAAGCACGAAATTAAATAAATAATTGAGATCCAAAAACTGTCCTTTTTCATTTGGTTCAAGAAACTGTAATTCCTTTAACTTTCAATTTGTCCAATTTGCAGAAGCTGAGTGAATATTTTTTTCTTTCTTTTCTAAATATTTCATATTATCTCACTTTTTATGGGAGAAAGACATGACAATCCATTACCAAAGCAATCCTGAAACAATTAGCCATTGAAAACCCTACAAGGGTCACTATGAGCTGGATCTGACTCAAAAGCACTTAAGAACAACAACATCTCACTTTTTGGGTGCCCTAAGAAATGTGATAAAGTAGAAGAGTTCAGAAGTAATGCATTACCATAATATACTAATTATTATAAACTAAACATGAAACCCAAAGATATATTCTATTAACAATAATAATAGAAGAGAATCAATAGAATAACAATAGCAATAGAATCATTGAGTTGGATATTGAGAAGTAGGAGTTTTCATGATTGATAGTATGGGTTCACTCTTTCCAGGAACTTTCATATATTTTTTCATTTCATTATCAAAAACAAAATCTCTTGTTAAGTAATATTGCGACTGGGAAAATTGAGACTTTAAGCATTTAAGGAAAACAGTTAAATAATAGGATAGGACATGATAGCACAGGTTTAAGTGTTAGATCAATAAGATTTTAGTATCAGAGCTTTTACCAATTTAAGCAATTTATTGAAACTTGATAAGTTTTGTTTGCTTTTCTATAAACTGGGGATAATAGTAGTACCTGGTTTAGCTCAGTTGGTAGCATGATGCTCTGCATTGCCTGAGGCCCTGGGTTCCATCCCCAGCACCACAAAAATGGGAGAAGGGCCTGGCAGCCCACTCCTAAAACAATCCTGAAACAATCAGCCATTCAAAATCTTTTTCTTGTTTTTTTTCTTTTTCTTTTTCTTTTCTTTTCTTTTCTTTCTTTCTTTTTTTTTTTTTTTTGTTGTTGTTGTACTGGGGGCTGAACCCAGGGTCTCACGCTCTCATGCTTTGCAAGTTCTAGACCACTGAGCTGCTGCCTCTAGCCCATTTTCTTTACTTTTTGAGACAGGGTCTCCCTAAGTTACACAGACTGCCTCTGGTCTCTAACTTGTGATCCCCCTACCTCTGCCTCCTGAGCTGCTGGGATTACAGGTGTGCACCACCATGCTTGGCTCAACCATTGAAAATCTTATGAATAGCAAAGAAGCACTGACACAGTGCTGGGCATAGAATAGTGTCAGATAGTATTTTCTTCTACATACAAGTATTTTCTTGTACATAGGGGCACTATGAGTTGGATGTGACTCAAGGGCATGCAACAACAACAAAAATTTCATAAAGTTGTAAGAATTATACTATTTAAAGTACTTAGTACAGTGATTGATATATGATAATTATCTAATCAAAATTAACTATGTTCTATGAAGAATTTAAACAATTTATCCAGGGATACTGGCCAGAAAGTGGCAGACCTGAGTCAATGTTAGTGTTTTGCAAGTTTAAATTTATGCTCGTAGCCATTACATTCTATTGCCTTCCACCATCTATGAAATGAAGTATATAAAATGGACCATATGCCTTTCTACTTTTGAAGTACTGTCTTTTGTGGTTGTAAAGATATTTCTTCTTGCCTCATTTTAACTAGTCAGCCATAGTTTGGGTCTTGAATGTCTTCCAAATGTCCTCATGTTAAAGACTTGGTCCCTAACCTGTGGCACTATTGGGAGGTGACAGAATCCTTGGGAGGTGGTGCTTAGTGGAATACAGTTATGTCATTGCAGGTGTATTCTTGAAGACAGTGTTGGAACAACAGCCACCTTTCTTCCTATATCCTTTCTTCCTCTCTACTATGAGGTGAATAGGCCTTCTTTCACATATGTTCCCTCCTTGATGTACTGCTTTTCCATAGGCCCAAAGGTAACAGGGCCAAGAAACTGAGCAGAAGCCTCCAAAACTATGGGCCAAAATAAACCTTTCCTCCTTAAAAGTTGATTTAATTATTTTGTCATAATGATGGACAGCTAACATGTATTCCATTTAGATATATATGAATACTAGCAGATCTTAAAAACCACAATTATAATTAATTTAGCATTTAATGAAAATTGAACATCTTTTATTATTTATAATCATTTATTGAATATTAAATTTTTGTCCTAAAATGAGAAGCACTCATATTCAACCCAGAGGATTTTATTTATAACAACATAAAATTGAAATTAGAAAGTATCTTGTTTGAATTCAGTAAACATAAGATGAAGGAGATAGTCTTACAAATAACTGCATGTAAAGTTAGAAAAAAATGTTTTTTTCTTGCATGGAGCTTATAATCTTAATTATAACTTTGAACCACGAAGCATATGCAATTAGTAGTTAACATTTTCTTTGTTTTATTTGTGAAGGAAATCCCAGGTGAAAATAACAAAGGGATTGATTTACTTTCATTTTGAAAGTCAGACTAGTCCAAACACTTCAATTAGTCTGGCTTAAGTGAAACTACTCTGATTTTGAGGAATGATTTTGCACATCCCTTTTAAATATGCAGTTTTATGGGGAGGTATATAAGACCAAAGGGAAGACTAAGTAAAGGTAGTGATTATATGCTGCTGTCTCCCTAAATATGTTTCACATTCAGATTTTGGCTTAGTTGGTAGCACGTTATTTAAAAATGGCTTTTATTTCTGGAAAGAGAGAATTTGAAAATACTATTTTTGTTCTGGGAAAATGAGACTTTTTCCACTTGAGTAAGTAGTTCTCATTCATATACATTCATGACATACTTTATTGTCATATTCAATTCACCCAGGAGATGTTTATGAACAATGGTGGTGTATTAGTCAGCTGTCATCACTGTAACAGAGAAGCCAATCCACACAAACTTAAGGGGGAAAAGGGTTATTGAAAGCTCACAGGTAGAGGATCAGTCCATAATGATGACAGGATAGGGAAGGCAGTGGCAGAGGCAGGGCCTGTGGTGGGCAGGAGGCACAGAGAGACTGAGGCCACAAGTTGCAGTATAAACCTCCAAAGTCCTACCCCCTGTGACTCACTTCTGTAAAGCAAGACTCCCACCTCCCAAAGTTCCATGACCTACCAGAATAGAGCCACCAACCAGGAACTCAACATCAAAACTCATGACCTTTGGGGGACATTCAGAATTAAGCCATAAGAGATGGGTATTGCAAAAATGGTTAGCAACACTTCCACTATAAAATAATTGTCTATTATATACAAATATGTGTTTGAATTTCTTTTTATATCTCTGTTGACTATTTCAACATGAAACTTTGATGGATATTAATAATTTACTAAAAGAGAGAGAAAAAAGAACAAAGCCCATACCCTGAAGCTAACTATAAATGGATCACAATAGAAAAATCTTCGGGAAAAGAAAAACATGATTATGTAACATAAATTGGTCTTAACCACAGAATATCTTATATGAATGGCTGTTGTTTCACTTACAGACAACCTTATTAGGAAAGGGAGACATCTCTTCATGTCTGATCTCTTTCATGAATGTGTAGGCTTTATATCAGCTGCACTTTCTCTTTGAGGTTTCTATTGTTCTTTGATATCCATCACAAGGCATTGAATATACCATGAACTCCCAAAAGAACCAACAGATCTGCCCTAGACAAACTGCAACCAGAGTTGTCCTTGGATGCAAGGATGGCTAGACTGCATCTTATGTATTTTGAACCTGTTGTTAGGAGAGACCAATCCCTGAAAAAGGACATGTTTGGGAAAGTTCAGCAAAAAAAAAAAAAAGGAAGACCTTTTACTAGATGCATTGATACAGTGTCTGCAACAACAGCCTTAAGCATAAAAAAGTTGTGCACATTGCACAATGCCAGGTACTATTTCTTATTGTTGTGCATAGGGTCACTATGAGTTGGACCCAACTTGATGGCATTAAACAACAACAAACTCAAGGTTCTGAGGCAAATAATGCTCCTGGACAGAGTTACTGTCTGGTGCAGTCAAAGGCTTCCTTGCTTCTGCCTGTATCCCTTATGGTCTTAAAGAATGAAAAGGACTAAAGAAGTCTGGCAGTAGCCGACTAGCAGCAAAGATTCAAAATTATCCCTTCCCAAGCAGGCTCCCTGAATGATCTGGTTATTGCTTACTTAAATATCTTTGGGTGGCATATTTAAAATCCCAAGAGCCAATACATTTACTTATATATCTGACTGTATGGGCTCTTCCCTCTACCCTATGTTGTTGCTGTGGTTAGCTGCCATCAAGCAATTCCAACTCATAGTGACCCTACGTACAGCAGATCAAAACACTTCCCATTCTGTGCCAGGCACAGGATCTTATTTATGTTTAAGCCTATTGTTGCAGACACTGTGTCAATCCATTGGGTAAAGGGTTTTCCTTTTTTTGCTGAACTGCCACTCTCCCAAATATGATGTCTTTTTCCAGGGATTGGTCTCTCGTGACTATATGTCCAAAATATGTAAGACAGTCTAGTCATCCTTGCTTCCAAGGAGCACTCTGGTTGCATGTCTAGGTTCTTTTGGCAGTCCATGGTATATTCAATAGTTGTCTCCAGCCCCATAATTCAAAAGCATCAATTCTTCAATTCTTCTCCTGTTTCCCTTGTTCAACATCCAGCTTTCACAACCATATGATACGACTGAAACCATTATGGCATGAGTCAGGCACACCTTCTTCTTCAATGTGACATCTTTACTTTTCAGTACTCTAAAGAGATATTTTGTCACAGCTTCTCCCAAAGCAATGCACCTTTTGATTTCTTGACTGCTGCTTCCATGGGTGTTGATTATAGAACCAAGCAAAGCAAAATCATGGACAACCTCAATCTTTTCTCCATTTATTGTGAAGTTGCATTTTGACCCAGTTGTAAGGATTTTTGTTTTGTTGATGTTCAGTCGCAACCCATACTGAAGGCTATGATCTTCACTGCTAGCCTTTGGTATTACTACTATTATTATTATTTTTATTTTAGTTATTCTTGTAGACTTTTTTCTATCTTCTCCCTTTCCCCCACCATACTCATAAAGTTGTGTTGTTACATTGAGGTTGACCTCTCCCCTTCATCCCTCCTCACTGACCTTCCTCACCCTTTTGTTTTTTTGTTTTCAGTTTTTGTTGTTGTTGTTGTTGTTTTGGGTTTTTTTTTTTTTTTTTTGGTCTCTCTCCCCATGTGTGTGGGCTGGACTTTAGCTCATTTGGTAGAGTGCTGCTCTGCATTTTCTGAGGACCCATGTTCAATCCTTAGCAATGCAAAAATGGGAGAAGGATGTGGCATTCCACTCCCCAAAAGAATCGTGAAACAATCAGCCAGTGAAAACCCTATGAGGGTCGCTATGTGTTGGGCATGACTTGACAGCACCTACCAACAACAAACCCCATGTCCACAGAGACCAGACATGCACTGGACTCTCTTCTCCCACTGGGTCCCCAGTGCAACCTGTTCACAGGGCAATTGTCCCTCTCCTTCTGTGGATTCTTGCAGGTAGAGCAAAATCACACACTTATGTTTCTAGTCAATCTACCCCTCTTAACTTCCCACCACCTTTAACCTCCATCTGGGTCTCTTATGACATTAAAGGAGAGAAAAGAAGGACAATCATCTTCAATCCTCCATCTTCTGTCTGTACCCAAAGTCGGGAATTTCAAATCTTCACCCCTCCCCTGCCTTGATGTGAAGAAACATGCCACTAAGTTTAAAGCTCAAGGTATATGACCCTTAGTGTCCCTATGGTATGTCTTAATGGTGTTACCTATTGGCTACCCTACTGACCTATGTCAAAAGAATTTTATTAAAGGATTCTAGGTTCACATGTGATGTACTTCCTAAGGGAAAAAAATTCCTCTAATTAAACAAGAAAGCTTAAAAGATGCAACAAGTTTAGAAAATTTAAGCTGGTGTCTTAGATGCAAAATTTTCATTTATGTTATAGAGGGGCTATATGCTGAGATAAACCTAAGCTCCTTTGCTTTACTAGGAGACAAGAAATTCTCCAATAAAATGACAAGTTTAACCTTCAATACTGTCCTCTGGCTAGACCAGTTTTGTAAAAAACAGGCAAAAGATCAGAAATGCCCTATGTCCAGGCTTTCATATCTTTAAGGAAAGAGGCCAAACTAAATCAGAAGAACTCAACAGCACAGGTAAACAGGGACAAAGACCAAATACACACTTCCCCTTCCTTTATCCCTATTTGAAAAAGAAAAAGCAGAGATATAAAAAGTTAAAGAAATTCTTTTAGATGACAGTGGACCTTGTATGGAAAAACACAGTCTTGTCCTAAAGTAAAGGATTGTTTCAAGATGAAAATGGTAGACAAAACTAGAAGTTTAAAATATGTTGTTGATAATCTGAGTATGCTGCAAAGGGTTTGGGAGGGTAAAATAGGGATAATGAGAGAATGAAATAAGGTTGGATTTAGTTAAATGCTCTATATTTAAAGCTATAAGGATTTCTTAGAGTATTTATCTGATTTTAGTAACAGTTATAAAAACCTTGCTTAAAGGAACAGGATTTTATACTATGTCAAAATGATTGTTTATGCATTTATGCTTTGTAATGACTTTATTAGGGGCTGGGATTTAGTTCACTTGGTAGAGCGCCACTCTGCAGTCTCTGAGGTCCTAAGTTCAATTCCCAGCACTGCAAAAATGGGAGAAGGACCTGGCAATCCACTCCCAAGGCAGTCCCGAAACAGTCAGCCATTGAGAACCCTATGAGGGTTGCTATGAGTCGGACATGACTTGAAGGCACCTAACAACAACAACAACAATGACTTTATTAAGCTTTTAACAATTTAGGAAAGTTAATCTTAAATCAAGAATTGTGTTAGTATTTTGTTGTTTTGAGGATTCTAAATATCAACTTATGGCTTTAGCTAAATGAGCAACTATTATCTTAGGTTATTACAAAATGTTTGACACCATGTGTGTGACTAAAACATATTTCTGAGAGCTAATTCCCAGCATCTCCAAGATGGGAGAAGGGCCTGGCAATCCACTCCCAAGGGAATCCTGAAACAGTCAGCCATTGAAAACACTATGAGGGTTGCTATGAGTCAGATACCAACTTGACGGCACCTAACAGCAGCAACAACATACCAGAAAACTTCAAAACATTAAAGAAAGAAATTACACAGGATACTAAAAGGTGGAAGGACCTCCCCTGCTCATGGATTGGGAGAAGCAATATTGAAAAAATGGCTACACTACCAAAAGCAATCTATAGATTTAATTCAATCTCCATTAAAATTCCAATGACAGACTTTATAGAAACAGAAAAAATGATCCAAAGATTCATATGGAAATACAAAGGACTACATGTAGCCAAAACACTTTTAAGCTGCAAAACTAGTGCAGGCAGGAGAACAATCCCTGACTTTAAACTATACTACAGGGATGTAGTAACAAAAACAGCTTGGTACTGGCACAAAAATAGGCCTGGAGACCAATGGAACAGAACAGAGGACCCAGAGATACACCAACGTATCTATAGCCAGCTGATTTTCAACAAAGGAGCTAAGCACGCAAATTGGAGAAAGGATAGCCTTTTCATCAAATGGTGCTGGGAAACTTGGATATCCACTTTCAGAAAAATGAAAACAGACCCACACCACTCAATGTACATGAGAGTTAATTCAAAAAGGATAAAAGACCTTAACATAAAACCAGAAACCTTAAAATTACTAGAAGAAAAGATAGGCAATATGCTCCAACACATAGGCATAGAAAAGCATTTCCTTAATATGACTCTAGTTGCTCAGGAAATTGCCACAAGAATAGATAAATGGGATTACATGAAATTAAAAGGCTTCTGTACAGCAAAGGAAATAATTAACAGAGCCAAGGAAGTCCCCACTGAAAGGGGAAAATCTTAACATCCTATACATCAGACAGAGGACTAATTTCCAGAATTTACAAAGAAATCAAGAAAGCAACTTCAGAGACAATACATAATCCAATACACAATTGGGCCAAGGAACTGAATAGACAGTTCTCAAATGAAGAAACTCATAAGGCCATGAAACACATGGAAAAATGCTCAATATCCCTAGCCATTAGGGAAATGCAAATCAACTCTGAGATTCCATCTTACTCCAGTAACAATGGCCAAGATCAATAAAACAAATAACAACAGATGTTGGCAAGGTTGTGGAGAAAAGGGAACCCTCTTACAGTGTTGGTGGGGCTATACATTGGTTCAACCACTTTGAAAATCAATATGTAGATACCTCAGAAAACTAAAAACAGGTCTGCCATATGACCCAGTTATGCCTCTACTGCAAATATACCCAAAGGGAGATGAGTCATCATATCACAGAGACACCTTCATCTCCATATTCAATGCAGGACTTCTCACAATAGCAAGGATATGGAATCAACAAAAGTGCCCATCAACAGAAGAATGGATAAAAAAATTATGGTACATATACACAATGAATTACTACTCAGCAGTTTAAAAAAATGAAAGAATGTCATTTCCAGAAAAATGGATGAAAGTGGAGACCATCATCTTAAGTGAACAAGCACAAGACCAAAAAGAGAAATACCATATGTTCTCACTCATATGTGGGAGCTGAATCAAGCTTAAAAGAAAGAAAAAATTTCTATACATAAACTGAAACATAATAAAATACTCAATTAAACTTAGTGTAGAAGGGACAATTTAAGGAGTGGAAAAAAGAAAGGATGGATCGAGCAGAAGGAAGCGATGATTGCAGAAGAGGAGAGGGTAAATGAGGAGGGATGAAGGGGGAGGAGGTCAACCTCAATGTGAATGGCACAACTTTATGAGTATGTTGGGGGAAAGGGAAGAATATAAAAAAACTCTGCAAGAATAGCTAAAATTAAAAAAAATAGTAATAGTAATAATGCCAAAGTCTGGCAATAACATAAATGGACTAGATCACTCATCTAATACTGCTGAGAATGTAAAAAGGTAGATCACTACAGAAAAAATCTTGGACTTAAATCAAAATCAAGATGCAAGTATACAGATAAATATTCTCACAAAAAGACATCCAAGTAGAAAGGATTGGTGTGGGGGTAGAGGAGAAGGGGAGGAGGGTCATGAGAGTGTCAGGGGGAAGTTACGTGAGCAATGTACATATATTTGGAAATGTCAGAATTAAATCAATGTCATAATGAAACCCATTAAGTTCTACATTTAAAATTTTCAGTAAAAAAATTAAAAAAAAAAAATAGAAAGGACCATACCAAGTCTTATTAAGTATTCCAACAGCTGTCAAACTCCAGGGAAACTGTACTCTGGCCCCTGAACATGTCAGGTGATAGTCACATTCCTCTCCAAAATAGATTTCCTGGCTTGTATAACTCTTAGGTAATCTCTCTAGACAGAATAACATCCTCAGCTCTCTTTTTATTATTTTAAATCCTGCTCTGTATCCCTGGTCTATGCTTATTTAACTTCCTGATTCAATTGATATCTTCTAGACTCCAGTCAATCAAATTCCAAATGATGATGTCACAAACATATCAGCCCATTCCTACTCGCTTAAACATTGTCTGCTTCATACTGAGCACCCTTGGATCATCCTATCCTTGATGAAAGTCAGCAAGATCTGGAAAACCTTACCACTTAGGTCTGTGACCAATGTTAGCAGGATTTAGCCAGATTTACTCAACATTCCTTACTCTAAATGATTTCAGTGTTTCCAGTTCTTGAGTGTGGAATATTATGGTGAAGTCAGGAATGAACAGCAGGGAAAAGGCTACCACCAGAGAAAAAAGTACATAGCCACATTCCAGTAAGCTTATCACTGTTGTTGTTGTTGTTGTTAGGTGCCGTGGAGTCGGTATCCGACTCATAGCGACCCTCATAGGGTTTTCAATGGCTGACTGTTTCGGGATTGCCTTGGGAGTGGATTGCCAGGCCCTTCTCCCATTTTTTGCGGTGCTGGGAATTGAACTCGGGACCTCAGAGACTGCAGCGCAGCGCTCTACCCACTGAGCCAAATCCCAGCCCCAAGCTTATCACTAACCATGAGAAATCCTTACAAATGAGATCATGAAGAAGCTCATGACCTATCTATATCTACTAAGGAATCCCAAGAAAACTGGTTCTTTACTAACCCCTCTTTAATGTTATTTCCAGGAAATAAGGAACTATCTATAAAAAAGACTCACTTTCAATTATCAGTTTGGTGACTTTCCTTCTTGAGCAATCCACTCTGCTTTATCTAAGAGCGTAATCTTCTCCATTGCTCTTAATAAGTTCCTCTTTCTACTTTAAACTTACTCATGGCTTTCACTTCACTGACATTTCTTGTTAAATTCTTCATAACAATGGAAGAAAAATTGAATATATATTTCCTGCAACAATGCCAGCTCTGAATAAACATGTTGCCTTCCACCAACAACTGTTTCCTGGGATTGCTGCTGATCAGCCAGCAGTACTGACCTCAGATTCAAGAAACAGAAAGTACACCAATGAGGAACCTAGAAAAAGAAATAAGAATATGAAAATAGTTTATGCTTCAGTTCTCACTGGAACATATTTTGGCCCTATAAAGAAAGCCTTTTGAAAATTAACTATGTTTTGGTGAAGGTAAGAAATCATTCAAATACTCAAATCACAGACAGGGTTCCAATAGGAGGTGCTAGCATTACCAGAATGCCAGTCCATAAAGCTTGGTTCTGGGTCCCAATACTTAATCCATGTTAAGAAAAAAAAATAATAACATGAATAAAAATGGAGCAATGAATTTATTTACAGTTTTGCCCAAAACTTGGGAGAGTTTCTTAATCTGTCTCTACCTTGCCTGTAGCAATTTTGCAACTTACAGAAAAGATGATATATGAGCCAGGTATGGTGACACATGCATATCATTACAGTACTTGAGAGGGTGAGGCAAGAGGATCAGCATGACTTCAAGGCCCGCCTGGACTATATAAGGAGTTCCAGGCAAGGCTGGGCTACACAGAGAGAGTCTATCTCAAGGAAAAAAAGAAATTATATAAACCTGGAAAATATGCATATGTACCACTTAGTTGTTTAACAACCTAGTTACTGGAAATTGGAAAGTCTTTCTCTTGGAGGCCAGGGACATTGGAGGTGGGCCATTTTCACTCCCTGCATGGTATTTCCTGAAGGGATACCAGGTCTTACTGCCCACCTTACACTAGTACTTAATTTCTCACATCTCTACCAGTTTTCCCTCCTCTAATACCTTTAAGGATCAGAGGCGACGTACCACAGTTGCCATAGCCAAAGTCTGATAAGGGCATGGCCTATCCCTATAGACCTGCTTAAAACGAGAGGCTTTACCTTAGGCACTGTTTATTTCCTAACTTCCTCCTGATTAAAGCCATAACATAAGTTGAGCATTCTTGTTTCAATATATTTTTCATTCAGTTCCTTAGTTCCTGCATAACCAATTCCCTGAGAACGCTTTGAAATCTACATTATTTTGCAGCACTTAAATGTAGTACAAGACTCTTAGTTTGCAAATTTTCTAATTTATTGTGTCCTATTAATGAACTATTCCAAAGAATCTTTCTAAAGAGGAAAATGTGCATGGAGAGAGTAGTTGATGTGCTGAATAAAGACTATTTAAAATTCACCCACAAAAGACTTTGAAAACATTAATCAGCTACATGGTCTAGCATTTTATACTTAAACCACAAAGCATCTGAGAAGTAGCTTCTCTTTAATCATTTTTGTGAATATAGCCCATTCTAGTGGAAAAAGCAAGGACCTGGAGAACAGGCTTTAAGTTGTACACCAATGCTAATTGATTGGTAATGGCTTCTTGAAGTGCTGGTAGAAAAGGATTCTGGGACCATGTGGAAGCTTAGAGCAAAGAGTATTGAAATTGATTGGCAGTGTCTGTTATGCACTCAGGAAATGGCAAAGATTATATGCCACAGATTCAGAGTCTCTGAATGGACAGTACAGATAAAAAGCCCTAGTTTCTAAGTATGGAACTTCCATTATAGAGTTCTTGACCTTGTGTGTCTTAAGTCTTCAGTTTTGGTTTTCTTGTCAGTAAAAAGGGAAACCTGTGGCAAAAGATCTCTTTAGAGTATTGAAAAGCAAAGATGTCACATTGAAGACGT
>VMDO01008733.1:54931-82054 GCA_007922755.1 Pedetes capensis
CCAACAGATCTGTCCTAGAAGAGGTACAACCAGAGTGCTCCTTGGAAGCAAAAATGGCCAAACTGCGTCTTACATATTTCGGACATGTAGTCAGGAGAGAACAATCCCTGGAGAAGGACATCATGTTTGGAAGAGTGGCAGGTCAATGGAAAAGAGGAAAACCCTCCACCAGATGGATTAACACAGTGTCTGCAACAATAGGCTTAAACATAAATAAGATGGTTTGCCTGGCACAGAATCGGCAAGTGTTTCGATCTGCTGTACATAGGGTCGCTATGAGTCGGACTCGACTCGACGGCACCTAACAATAACAACAACAATATCTACAATTAAGATTTATTGTGAAAAATAAAATAGAGAAAGTGTAAAGAGCCCCAATATATTTTAAGGAAGTTTTTATTGTTTTATTTTCAGAAGATTCTTTACAGCACAACTAACTGTACCTTTTTGCCTAGACCACCTAGTATAAAATGAAGTTCCTTTTAGTAATTAGGTGCATAGAACATAAATTATCATTTTAAATATTTTAAGCACACAAAATGTGCTTAAAACCACACAGATACATATTTCATAATAGTGTCCCTATTATTTCAGTTAAATTAAAATTTTAACTTATGAAGAATGGCAAGATCTTAAATTACTTGATTAAATGTAAACATATTCTTTTAAATAACATTTGTTATTTATATGTAATACTCTAAACACATGAATACAATATTATAAAATGTGAAATAACACTGAAATATTTTCTTTTTTGTTTGCTTGCTTTTTAAATTTAATTTAATTTAATTAATTAATTTATTTATTTTGTGCAAGTGCTTTCCTATTGGTCTGTCTTCCCAGGCCACTTTTTATTTATTAGGAGACACACTCTTTTTAAGTTACAGAGGCTGCCTCTGGCCTCCAACTTGCAATCCTCCTGCCTCTGCCTCCTGAGTCACTGCATTGCTGGGAGTACAGGCTTGAGCCACCACTCCCCTTTTAAAGTAGTGTTTTCATTATTATGTAGATGCAGGTTAATGAGATTTCAGAATTAGAATTCAATTCTTCAGATTTTAAGAGGACTCAGTTAACTCTTCAGCTGAAATATCTGAATGAATATTAACAATGCTCTTTGTTTGAAAATATTTGAACTAGATATTTGTATTAGGCAAAAGACTATCTTTTCTCCACTTGCTGCTCTGCATTCTGAGAACATCATGCTAAATACTCTACAAGTATCATATAAAGTTGACTTGTTTATTCATTTTAATGGCAGCAGCTGCTAGATTTGAAGAGAACTGTAATTAACAGTGGCAGAGGAAAGAAAATTTAAAATGAAAATGACCACTTTCCTTTATTTCTAATACACAAATGAGACTATCAGAGAAAAATTTATCAGCGTAGAATTTGTTGTAAGAAGCCCAGGGGATATCAACTAACAATGTAATTACTTATAGGCACTGTCTGTGAAGCTGAAACAGCAAGTTGAAAGGTGAAAAATCATATCATTCTACCAGCTGTTTTGTTTGGATTGAGATTTGCTTTCAACACTGCTCAATTGATTCATATCTGAGGCATTATATTAATTAATATTTATTCCTTAGAGCAGAGAATTATGTTACCTCTACAGCAATTTCATAGGGGCAACCAGATTGTAAGTTCAGTAACTGTGTGTGTTGTTTGTTGATTGGTTAAATAATTTAACATCAGAGAGGTTAACTTAAGTCTCAAGAGAAATAATTTTACAAATAAATGAGAAAGACTTCCGTTAAGATGGATGCCTTTACACGGAGCTCATCAATTTTTAAATCAAGTACTTCCCATTTGTTCCACATGGCAGAGCATTTTAAATACTGACACAAATCAGAAGATGTAAATTGAATTCATATGTAAAATGGTGTCTCTTAATTTGAAGGTGTAAGTATGCTTGATGGATGATCTTTAATTATCTGCTACTTTTCATCTGACTCAAGTCACTTGTCCTTTATTGCTGCCTTCATGTCAAGTGCTTTATTAAGAGAATACTTTCATGTAGGACTCCTTATAAATTTTCAGCTGAAATACTGCCAGGGGATATCAGGAGACACCAAAAAGTAGCCACCCCTAAGGCTTAAAAATTCTTTATGATTGTTTTTTGTCTTATTTTGCTTCATGGAAACTTATCTTGACCCAAGAGGAATGACTTTTTAGTGGTTTTTCTGGAAGCATTGGGGTAAGAATCCCAATGAATTTTCTAGCTGGTTATAGAGCAGTGTAAATTGTGCTCACTCTTTAGATGTAATGTGTTTAGGTTCAAATTCTGCTTCTCTCCCTATTAGTGTTCTTGGTCAAGCTTCTTAGCCTCTGTGTGCCTCAGTCTCATTACTTCAAAAGTGGAGAGATACTTCACATAAACTAAGTGTGAGGAGTGGGGCAGTGGCGCACGCCTGTAATCCCAGAGTCTTGGGAGGCGGAAGCAGGAGGATCACAAGTTGCAGAACAGAGGCAGTCTGCGTAACTTTTTTTTTTTGAGACCCTGTCTCAAAAAGTAAAATAATGGGCTGAGGGTGCAGCTCAGTGGTCCAGCACTTGCAGAGCATGCAAGCACGAGGCCCTGGGTTCAACCCCTAGTACCGCGCACACACACACACACACACACACACAAAAACTAAGTGTGAGAAATAAAAGTGAAAATCTATATGCAAATTTCTTATATCACTCATTGATTACATAACAAATAATTGGTAAAATGTAACTATTACTTGCATTGATTCTTACATGTAAGGATCTTAGGATGAGTTGTAAAGTTACCTGCCTACTGTTGTATTCTCTTTTCTATCTTTAGTCATATCACAATAGTTTTGGAGACAAAACAGTTATAAATATTAGGATATAACATCTTTCAAAAATCACTACATTTACCAAATATTCTTTTAAACGCAGGTATACTTAGAATACTTCCAAAGAGGGAATAGGGTACAATCTTATCTAGAAACTATTCAAATTTTGATAAACATAAATGCTGTACATTTTATGTTAATTCATATTTTGCTACTTCAAAATAAATAGTACAGTATAAAATATCAATGACATCTTAGTTTATGAACAAATTTTGCTAGGAAATAGCGTTTCTAGTCAGTTGGTAATCTTTGTCTAAAGATTAATGCAAAACTTTGTTTTGACTGAACTGTAGCATACACACAGAAAAATATACAAATCATGGGGGTACAGCTTGATGAACTTTTACAAATGTAACACACCATTTTAATCAGCACACGTCAAGAATGAGAACATTACAGGAACACTAGAAGCCTCCCTTTATGTTCCTTGACAGTCACTGCCCAATACAAGGATTTCTGTCTTAACTTCTAAAACCAGTGATTGACTGATTGATTGATTGTGGTTGTTGTTGTTAGGTGCTATTGAATTTGGTCAGACTCACAACAACCCTATATACAACAGAACAAAACACTCCCAGACACTGTGCCATGCCTGGCACTATTGTAAGTGCTTCTCTGCTACTTACAGGGTTTTCAATAGCGGACTGTTTCAGGAGTGGATTGCTTGGTCCTTCTCCCTAGCCTGCAGCACCTGGTATTCCCAGGAAGTCTCTTACTCAAGAACTAACCAGCTTGACCCTGCTTAGCTTCTGAGATCAGGCAGGGTTGGTTGCCAGGGTGCTATGGCTGCAGACAGTGATTGATTAGATTTGCTTATTTTGAATTACATAGAGTCACTTAGCCTGTGGGTTTCTTTTTCTTTTTCTTTTTTTTTTTTTTTTTTTTGTGTGTGTGTGTTTTGCTTAATTAATGAAATATTTTGATTGAATTATTTTTCCCACTGGAACACATATAAGACCATCCACTGGGGTTAAAACTAAGTTTTACATGTTTATAATGTGCATGAAGCCACATAAATACATTTTATAGATTGTTGTTGTTGTTGTTAGGTGCTGTCGAGTCGGTAGCCGACTCATAGCGACCCTCACAGGGTTTTCAATGGCTGTTTCGGGATTGCCTTGGGAGTGGATTGCCAGGTCCTTCTCCCATTTTTGCGGTGCTGGGAATTGAACTCGGGACCTCTCATTTAATTATCACATTAATCCAAAATCAAGTAGTAGTATTATCAAACGTTTTAATGTGAACTCTATGACTTGAGTGGTAAATAATTTTCCCACAGTATGTAATTTTAAGTGGTGGTACTGAGGGTGTAAATTCACAACTTTCTGACTTCACAGCCTGAATCTTCAACCATTGCTATACCTATATTACAAATATTATGATTTTATCAAGGCCTGTTTGATTCTAGGGAGAAAATCAGTTTTAAAGATAAACACTGATAAACACAGTTGGCAATAAAAATTTGTACTAACAGAAACAATTAATAGTATGACATGATATTTTATAATTCAAAACAAAGAGCTCCTTTTATTTCCTGTACCTATTACAATCTGTTAGTTACCATGTGCTGAGTGATAAAGACTTTTTCAGATTTAAACATTGGGAGTTATACAAATATCCCTGGTATATTCTGGAAAAACTCATTCACCACAGCTCTCCTGTTTCTCCAGTAGGTGCTATAATTAATTAATTAATTAATTTGATGCATAAAAATATTGTACATATTTTGGTGTACCACTATATATATATATATATATATATATATATATATATATATATATATATATGTGTGTGTATGGTGTAATGCTCAAATCAGGGTAAACATTCTTGTCTTCTCAAGCATTTATCATTTCTTTGTAGTGAACACATTTGAACTCCCTCTGATTTTCAAAGATATACATGATTGCTATCTATAGTCACCACTCTATATGGTAGAACACCAGAGCTTGTTTTTTCCTGTTTAACTATAACTTAGTATGTGTTGATCAACTTTTCCTCTTCTCTGCCAACCCCTGCTCCTCTCAGCTTCTGCTAACTACTGTTCTACTCTTAACATCTATTAGATGAACTTGTTTAGACTTCACAAGTGAGTGAGATCATGTAGTATTTGTTTTTTCCGTGCCTGATTTTATTTACTACAATAATCTCCAATTCTATTTATTGTCACAAATGACAGAATTTCATTCTTTTTCAAAATGACCACAAAAATACTCCCTTACAATAATGGACCACATTTTATTAATCTGTTTAGCAGCTGATGGACACCTAGGTTGATGCCATTTCTTGACTATAGTGAAAACTGTTGCAAAAACCATGAGAATGCAGATGTCCCTTTGACATACTGATTTTAAATATACCCATGAGTGGGATTGTTGGAACATATGGCAGTTCTATTTTTAATTTTTTTAGGAACTTCTGTACTATTTTTTGTAATGGCTATACTAATTGACATTCCCACCAACAGTGTGCAAGTGCTCCCTTCTCTCCATATTTTCAGCAGCACTTGTTACTTTATTCTTATTTTGTGTGTATGCTGGAGCTTAAACCTTGTGTATATGCTGGAGATTAGACCTTGTGCATGCTAAACATGTGCTGTACCTGTGAGCTTCCTTTTCAGGAATGTCAGTCTTTTTGATAGTAGCCATTCTTACTGGAGTAAGGTGCTACTACATTTTTTGTGTTATTTTGATTTGCATCTCCTTGATAATTAGTAATGGTGAACATACCTGCTGGAAATTTGTATGTCTATTTAGCTCCATTGCCTGTTCTGGTTGGATTACTTTGACATTTTACTATTGAGTTGTTTAAGTTCCTTACATAGTATCTACAATTTATATTCTGAATAAATTTTAGGAAAATCCAAAATATCATGGTAACCTTCTTTATGTCTTGTAAACATAATGAAATTTCAACTCCCATTAAGCTAAAAGATCAAACAAATATTTGGTGACAAGAATTAAAAATAAGCCAGTATTTAAAAATTGATAATAGTAGGACTGGTTTCAAAGACTGATTCGTATAGCTTAAGTTTCTTAAGAAGTATCCATTAATAAATCATGAGCAAAGCAAAGAAAACTATAGTCTAAAACATCCTCAATTTTATTTTTCTATTTTCAGAAATTCCATTGGTATCATGGATTTCCTAAGTACTAGAAAATATAAAGGTTAATCTCCTATTATATGATATAAAAGTTAATCTATTGTATGGGGTTCTTAAAAAAATAAAAGAAATTCTGAAAAGAATGGATATTTTCTTTCCAAATTGGACTCTTCTCTTCTTCAGTAGTAACAGAATTCTGAGGTAAACATATGGTTTATTTACCAATAACAATATTTCCTAGCATGTCTTGTAGCTAGTTCTTTCCTTGTTACCAAATCTTGAGCAATGATATCTATGAGAAAAAGAAATAGGAACCATTAGTTCTCAGTCATGATCTTAAAAAGGCATACCTTCCTCTTTTCTCTATTCTATTTTCTATAACGTGCATGAAATGGTGAGCCAGCTTATACTATGAGGACAAGGAAAACACACTAGAAAAATGGAGCCACAATCTGGAAATAGCCTGAGTCTCTAGATGTTTTCATAAAGTAGCCATGTCAGTCTATATTCTAATTTTTATCAAGAAAGCAATAGTGCCAGGTGGAATGATGCATGCCTATAATCCCAGAAATTCAAGAGGCAGAGGGAAGAGGATCTCAAGTTTGAGGCCAGAGGTGGCCTACATAGCTTAGTCAGACCCTAACTCAAAATAAAAAATACAAAATGGGCTAGGAGTGCACAGCTCAGTGGTATAACTCTTGCAATAATATGTGTGAGGCCCTGGTTTCAGCCTCCTACTACAAAGGAGGGGAGAAGCAATAGGCCTGGAGGTATAGTTGAGTAATAGAGTGCCTCCCTAGTGTGCAAGAGACCCTGGGTTTGATACCCAGTAAAAACAAAACAAAACAAAACAAAAAGCAAGCAAGCAAGGAAGCAAGCAAGCAAGCAAGAAAGAAAGAAAGAAAGAGAAAGAAAGAAAGGAAAATTTTTTATCAAAATACTTTTATTTTTGGTCTCTGTTATAAACAATTGAAGTAATACCATAATTACTAGAAAATTTGGCACCTGAAGTAGTGTCTTCACATAATACTTCTTGAAATATGTAACATTCATTATTTATACTGTCAGAAGCTAAGTAGCAAACATACCAGTATGCCTGAATGGAAAGCTATAATGCTGATATAAAATATTGGGTAAAATTGTTGCTCATGATATATTGGAAATAAGATCATATCCTATTAACTGTAGGGAAAAATTTTTTTTTTAATTCCTGAATGCTAGTATTCACTGGTATGTACTGATGCTTTTAACAAATCTTACAAAGGAAAAATGAACTCAGGCTACTGCTAACCAGTAAGGATAATTCAAATATGCATGGCTAAGATAAGGGCAATTCTCTCCCCTGCACTAGCTAATTCAAGTTGGCTGAGTAGCCTGTAACTAGGCAATTGAAAACTTAAAACAAAAAACAAAGACTGCGCTTGTACCTTAAGCTAAAATATTTATATGACATGACTCTAAGTCTAGCAAGAGTTGTTCCCCCAAGTATTTCTCAAATACTGGCAACTTAAAATTTTTAGGCCAGAGAAAAGCAGTTATCTTCCTGGCAGAAGTCATACAAGGTGATCGTCTTTGTACCCTAAGCTGATTATCTGGATTGCCTAAGGCAAATCTCATTTAATTAAGATGGGTATAGAGTCTAGTGAATTAAAAAAAAAACAAAGTCTTCAGATATAAAATATATATAAATGAGATCTTTGATGATGGTTACATACACATGGAATTTGTTGGAAGCAAATATACTAGAAGGCTAGTAAGTTTCTAGAGGGCCAGTTGGACAAAAAGCTCCAAGCCTGGATACTAAAGGGTATGTGACCTAGGCAATTTCCTGTACCCTCAAAAGTGAAGCAGCAGGAACAGTCTATAAAAGTAGCTCAACTGCTCAGAAGGGCAAACTCTCCTTTGCTTAGTTCAGATGTAGTCATCAAGGACAATGGACAGGAAAACTTTCCAGGGGAAAATTCAGGGACATTTGGAAGATGGTGTATAAGGAGTAGGAGATTGAACAAATGAAAAAGTTTATTTGAAGGTCAGCACAAAGATCCAAATGTGATCTGATCATCACAATAGATATAGAACTGCTTTTTTTCCCCATTCTTTCTTTTTTCTGAATATAATCTTTTGGTGAAGTTATATAGTTCAGACTCCATGGTTATATACAAGTTATTTTGTGTATAGGGCCAGGGTAGGATTTGGATAATTTATTTTCTGATTTAAATGTCACAACCCACTTCAAGGCTATGTAGACATTGTGGAGGTAGCTATGTGTTATCAAGTTTCTATCATTTAAGTTGACTACCATAACTTAAGGGAAATGTTGAATTGTGTCTTTCAGAAAGGAGATGAATGTTTATCTATGTATACAAAAAGATGTTTAAGTAATTGAAGGAGAGTAGAAAGACTACTAGTCTCTCAATATGCAGTTATTCTATAATTTAATTTTGTAATAAAAATCAAGCTGTGTTTCCAGTCAAAGACTATATTCTTCATGCTCCTTTACAATTAGGCTAGACCATTTCACTAAGTTTACCAATAGTATGTGTGCTATTATTAGGTTACATACTTTAAAAAAAAGGAGTATGTCCTCCCTCTCCCACTCCTTCATTCTACTTCCTGAAGCAAGAAGATGGTGATAAGCCATATTAGATTGTGTGAACAAGGAACCTGTTCTGGAGAAAGTGAGGCTATGAACTGGAACTAGCCAGTTACTGGCTGCCAAACAAGCTCAGGACCACCATCTTTTCTCTTAAAGGGAATAAATTACTCTCTGATTCAATGCATTTTAATTTGTCAGTGCACCACAAAATACAGGCATACCACAAATGTGTTCCTAGTGTGCCAAGATATTGATTTCCTTGTTTTGGGGGTAGGTGAGTAGACCCTGAAGCTGCTAGACCTCTTGGTTAGTCCTTAACCTCTCAAAGTGTGCTTTCTGTTAACCCTTTCCATATGTCAGTCATGATATTGGAAATATTGAGAAACACTCTCTAATTCACAAAGTTCTACAGTTTTATGTCTTGGGTACCCTATTACACTGAAACTTGTAGAATATTCAATGTAACAGTAGAAAATGCAACTCAGAAGTAACTTGTTATGCAATTAGTGGCAAGCATATTTCTTTTTATAACAATTTGATAATGGTCTCTCATCTGTAAGCCCTCAGCCTTTCAAGATGTAAAGACAACTTACAGCTCTGGTCTCAATTCACTGGGCATCTTCCTTGATTCATTTGAGTTATTGAAAAGATTCAACAGCATTGTGCCTAAGCAGGAAACAAGAAGGCACCAGGGATCTACATGCACTGGCACCACTATGTAGGATTCATTGTCTGTGTCCTTGGCTGAGCCTTGCAGTGGAAGCAATAGATGCCTCCGTGGAAAAGTAATCTCTACAAGTCCAAGATGTCTTTCTCCTCCTCCTCCTCCTCTTCTTCTTCTTCTTCTTCTTCTTCTTCTTCTTCTTCTTCTTCTTCTTCTTCTTCTTCTTCTTCTTCTTCCTCCTCCTCCTCCTCCTCCTCCTCCTCCTCCTCCTCTTCTTCTTCTTCTTCTTCTTCTTCTTCTTCTTCTTCTTCTTCTTCTTCTTCTTCTTCTTCCTCCTCCTCCTCCTCCTTCTTTTCCTTCTTTTTTTCTTCTTCTTCTTTCTTCTTCTTGTTATACTGGCAGTTGAACCCAGGGCCTTGCACATACTTTGCAAGTGCTCTACTACTGAGCTTTACCCTCAGGCCCTTCTTTACTTTTTATCTTGAGATAGGATCTCACTAAGTTATGCAGATTCTGGCCTTGAACATATGATCTTCTTGTTTCTACCTCTCAAGTTGCTGGGATTCTAGGCATGCACCAATGTGCCTTGCCCAAGTTGTCTTTTTTGTCAGTCCTTAAATATGAACAGCAGCATCAGTGACCTGCCCTAACACATCTATTATTATTTAAAACAATTCTATACAGTCTAATTAAAAGATCCAAGGGCAAAGTAGATCATGCCATTAATAGAATTGAGAATTATAAAAACATTGAAAATTATTTAATATGACGCTTTGGTTCAAAAGTATCAAAAATTTTCTAGTTGCCTTTTGAACTTATACAGGATAGGAGATTCTTTTTTGTAAAGTTGATTTAATGACTCCCTGCTTGGAACACTAAACCATACACAGATGTTAAGAAATATACTTAAAATGTGTTGGCAAACAGGGAGATGAGGTACTACAGCCTCCACCCATCCAGTCATCTTCTCAGGAGAATGATAAAGTGCTACTTTCCAAGACCACCCTGTACTTGCTAAATTACAGAGTTCTCTATGCATCTATGACTAATAGTTTCTTTTCTATTTGGAGTTTAAATGTAAAACAATTTGCAGAGAACCATATCTTCGCTCCAGGCCCTTGTTAACCATGAGAGAAAATGAGTGTTCCTTTTACCTGAGCCAAATGAAAAATAGAACATATAAGTAAGTTATTTTGTGACACACTGAATAATGTTATAGGTCAAGGAACTAGAGTTGTCTGTCTGTCCCTCCAATACTGTCCTGTTTGTGTCTTTAGTTTCATCCTCCATCATGACAACACTTCATGTTCTACATTGCTTTTGGTACAACAGTTTCTGTCAAGTAAAAACATTACACTGTATCCTCATCCACCTTATTCAATGGATCAGGCACCATGCAACTTCTGGCTCTTCTCCAAAGTCAAAATGACCATAAAAGGTAAATGTTTTGAATGTGTTCAGGATGTAGAGGAAGCCATGACAGAGCAACTGAAGACACTCATAAATGAGGACTTCCAAAACTGCTGAAGAAAGTGATAAGGACAATAAGATAAGTGTTTTCAAAGCCAAGGAGAGTACTGAAGGAATTAATGGTATTGTGTCTCTTACTGTATGGTTTTATTTAAACATTCATTGTATCTTTTTATCATATCTAGTATATACCTTACCTTCTGAATTGAATCTTGACGATGGTGGCTCCTGCTGTAGGCATCAGATCTTAAAAAAAACAAACATAGGCTGTCTACTGACCTAGGGTCCAGGGTCTGGATTGGAAGGAGTAAGATGGATTAATATCTTCTCTTAAGAATCTAAAGGAAGAAACACAATGCACATGTACTACTTAACAGTAGGAATTGAAGAAAAAAAGTCATGTCATAAAGGGAAAGGCCACTTCTTTGCCTGATAACTCTTTCTTGTCATACAAGTTTTACCTTAAGGAGGATTTTCTTGGGATGCTTTCCTTCACCACTAAGACCAGATGGACATTTGGTCTAAATGGTGGACATATGGACATCTCCTTCCATTTATTATAACAACATGCTTAAGGTATGTTTTCTGCTCTATGCTTTAAATATGTAAAATTGCTCAAGCTAGAAACCTGGGCTGCCTTCACACATCTTCCTTTCCCTTACTCCTATGTCTAAACTTTCAGGAAGTCCCATAAACCTTACTTCCAAAATATGTTTCCGATCTGACTCTTTTCACCCCTATTGCCAGCATCTTATGCAAATCCCTGTCTTCTCTTCAAAGGATAAGAAAAGCCTCTAAAAGTTTAAGTGGCTGCTGATTTATAATTTTACCTATTTCACACCCATTTTTCACAAAGTTATCCAAATGAACTCTATAAAATGTAATTTATCCCAGATCACTTATTTACTTAAAATAGTTCTGAGGTTTTCTCTTGTGGTTAGAATAAAATCCAAACTCTGACCCAGTCTATAAAGCATTCATGATCTCCTGCCTACCTACCACTGAAACCACATTTCATGCCACTACCCATTTAGTTTGCTTTCGTGGCCTACATTTGGTTCTTCAAACTCAATTTCACTTCAGGACCATTCCTAGAGCATTTTCTATCCAGTCATGTTTGAGTGTTCAAACAGTATTTCTTTGAAGGGTCCCTCCCTTTTTGCCCAGTCTTCACTAGTTCTTCCTAGTATACTTTCTTATAGCAACTTTTGTAGTACTTGCAACAGGTTAATGATGTATGTTTATTTCTATGATAGGTATCTTCCCTGGTGAGCTGTCAGGTCTATGTGGGTAGGAGCCATATTTACTCAGTTTAGCACATAGTGTTGTGCTTTGCATATAATATGGATAAATAAATGCTGGATTAATTAGAGTATAAACAAGGAAAATAATCCTTTTGGATAAGGGCAGAGGCATTGAGAAAAGAGATGGATAGATGCTCTTCTGAAAGATATAGAGAAAACATTTGGATCTTGGAATTGCAATGATTTACAAAAGTTCTGGTTTTGCTCAACTTGTATCCTTTCAAAAGAAAGAATACAAATACAAACAAGCAAGCAAAAAAATTTCTTTGAGTAACAAGAAATAATTCTCCTTTAAATAAAAAACCTAGGGTATTATCATGATGAATTATGTCTTGTTAACACTCTTGAAAAAGAAAAGTGCATATGTTAACAAATGTAATACTTAGGTGGGCATGGTGGCACACACCTATAATTCCAGTGACTTGGGAGGCAGAGGTGGGAGGATCACGTATTAGAAGCCAGAGCCAGCTTGCGTAATTTAGCAAGACCTTGTCTTAATTTAAAAAGTAAAAATTATGGGCTGGGGGTACACCTCAGTGGCAGAGTATTTGCAAATTACATATGAGGGTCTAGGTTCAGTCCTCAGTACTGAAAAAAAAATAATACTTTGACATTTCAAGAAAGAAATGATACCAGTGTCTCAGGTTTTTTCTCAATTACTTTTATTAATTTGTTGATAGTTTATTATTTGTCTCTTCCAATTGAATGCAGTCAATCTGAAGTCAAGATTATTTTCTGTGTTATTGATAGCTTCAGCACCCCTAAATATATTTTAAACAAACATATAAAGAATATATGGATTTAAGAATTACAATTACATAGGATAATGGATGTAGAGATATACAAATAACATTTAGGAACACATCATATGAAATTGAATGTGTTCCTGTGTATGAACACTGTTTAATAGCAAATCCATTAAAAAGATGTATGGAAACCTGCAGTATAAGTGGAATTTGTGGATATTGACCATGGAGAAAAGAAAGACTTGAACATCTACTATCCTAACTAGTAATTCTGCTAGAAATACTGCAATGGAAACCTTATGTTTATGAAGGATAATGTAATCAAGGCTTTTTACCAAAAAGAAGATTACAAGATTGAGAAGGCAATTTCCTGGGATAACACAACTTGCATTCATTTCTTTTTTTGACTTATACATTTAGTCATAAATCTCAGAGAAGTCTGAGAATATTCACTCTCAAAGGACCTAATTTTTGACTGTCTGAAATCTGCAGAGGATACTATTAAATCTATACAGCCAGTGCAGGAAGAATTCCATTTGTTGTGTTCGCCCCCACCAAAAAGAAATCCTCAACTAATGCCTTCATTCACTTGTTCATTCCTCCCTTCCTTCACTCAATACATATCTATCATCAATATTTGAATGGGAAAATTTGCATATATGAGCATATACCAACTGAAATAATTATTAATAACCTCCAAAGAAGTCGGTGAATAGGTTACATCTTTAGTTCTCAATTTTAGCTGCATATTAGCATCCTAGGAGGAAGTTTTAAGGTTATCAGTACCTATGTCCCATCAAGGAAGGGTCTATTCCAAATAAATTTGAATTTCTTGGAGGGGAATTTATTTTTTAAAGCTCCTTATGAAGAGCTGGGGTGGCTGAATGAATTACTGTTATTTATTAATAAGACAACCTTTCTTCTTTTATGCTATTGTGATCTAAGTTAACTATCACTGAACCAAAAATGAGTCCAGTGTCACCATCCACCATTTCCTTTACTTGAAGACTAGTAAGAGATCATGACTTTCTTCCTTTTTTAAAATTTTAGCTATATATTAACTTTGTGTTTGGATAATTTGTGATATCCTTTTAAATAGAGAATTGATAATGAAATGATTGTCAAGTCTTTATAGTTTCCTATGATTGGGATAACTTGTAAGCCATTGGAGAACAGGACACAGACAATAAGATCTTTTGGATAACTATAAGTAACTTCTAGTCAAATCTCAAAAATCAGTTGTATTACTTATAACATTTCACCTTCAGTTTCCACAGGTTAAAATGTGTAATGAATTAAATATTTTTTTAATATAAAAAATGTCTGCTACATTAAGATCCTAGCATTTTACAGCATGATGAAGTACAGTGAGTATCTGGAGCCAGGAAAAATAGAATCTGGGCTTCAGAATATTTTTCCCCATGTTATTGTTAAATTCCCTTTGGGGTCCATCTTGTCATTTATTATAGTATGTATCCCCAAACCAATGAGACTTTTAATAGCTATGTGATTTTTAGCTGAAGTGTCACATGTAGACAGAAAAGGAGACTTTTTCTCCCTGTGCTGTGAGTGGTGATGTTAGACTTTAAAGGAAATGAGGGGAGTGTGTTAAAGAAAAGACAAGGCACGAGCTGCCAGGAAATCCATCAGCTCACAGTATTAATCTTGTCCTAAATGGTACTGAGCACGTACCAGTATCTCTGTAACAAAGCTACGCATTTGGAAGCTAAGGAGAGGAAGAGCAGGTGGCCAGCAGAGGCTCCTAGGCGCTCACAAAGCTTCTGCTGTTCCCTGGCCCAGCCTTGAACACTATTCTGCTCCTGGATCTGAGTGAAAGAATCCCACTGTGGCTGATACACTACGAGTCTCAGAGGGTGATTCTGAGTCATCACGAACATGCTCATGGAAGCAGGAAACTTAAATGAATTGCTGTACTCTATCCACTTTCATATACCAGCTCAAAATGCCAATACATTAAAAGTCATTTCTTTTTGTTTTTTACCAGTTGACTATTTTTGGATCAGACAGCTGAATATGTACATTTGACTAAACAAATTCATGTGACTTCAACAATTCACTCTTCTTCGTGGGAAAAATTATGACAGCAACTGTTAAGCTGCAGCCATATTCATTAATGAAATTTTCCCTTTTTGTTGGGATTCCTATTGAAAGCCAATTTCCTAATCCACTTGAGTGTTGTAGTTGTTGTTAGATGCTGTCGAGTCATGTCCGACTCACAGTGACCCTTATAGGGTTTTCAATGGCTGATTGTTTCATGGTTGCCTTGGGAGTGGATTGCTACATCCTTCTCCCATTTTTATGGTGCTGGGAATTAAACTCCAAACCTCAGACACTGTAGAGTGGTGCCCTACCAACTGAGCTAAATCCTAGCCCCACCTGAGTGTAGGTTATTTAAAACATCCACTGATCATATTTCTATTGTATCCATTATTCTTTTTTGTATCTTTATTAAATTCTTGAATTACCACTACTGATGGGCCATCATATCCAAGATGGTTAGAGCATCAAAAGGTTTTCCAGAAGCCAGAAAAGTATAAGTGATCGCTAAAGAAATATTAAGTACTTCATGGAGCCAGATATATTAGATGATGCTTTTGTTTCATATAGTGTAACCTATTCCTAGGCTTATTATACTGTTACTAACATGACTTTTGTATAAAGCTTCATTTATTGATGTAGAAATACCTACTTTCCAAACAATCAGGCACAAAAATGGTTTTGGCCTTATTTATCTTTCCCTTTATCTCTGGAATCTACAGATCCTGCTCAGTAGAAGTCAGGATATTAAACAAAAACAACTCAACATTTATACACGTTTTAAAAAGTGGCAGGTTTAGAAATAGGTTATTACTACTATTATTTAATTTGAAAAGCAGGAAATATGTAAAAGTCTTGCCCCAGCAGGAATGGACAGATTTCTTGGCTTGATTAAGGGTGATATTTCTCTTTGCCTTCAGCCAAGATGACAGAGTAAGCATTTTCTTCTTTAATTATAAATCTTTGAGTCTATCAATTAAAAATATCTTTGTATATCTCCTATTTCTCTTTTATTTTTCTACTTTTTAAAATTATCTTCTGTTTCTGATGTAACAAGTAGGGTTAAGGAGGAAATGGTCATTCCTGCATTCACATAAATCAGTAAGCAAATTTCTTTTTAATATCTAATTGAAACCAACTCTCTCAAAGAATGGAGGCCTCTGCTGGGGTAAGAAAAGGAGTCAATGAAGTCATTTTGAAAAACTAACAGATCAGACTTTGGGGACATGCATCTGTTGAGAAGCTTTAGTGAGAGGCTTGAAGCACATCCAGAGTTCTGGAAACTTGAGAGTTGGGTAAAGGCATAAGGAACTTAGAAATGGCTGAAAAATAAATATACAAGGCTATGCAAAACAAATTTGCACATACTTGAGTCGTCTTTATTAGTAAAATCACTTGTTGACAGTCTAGCTTCAGAAGGCATGTTCTAAAGCACACATTAAATGACTTATGCTAAGTTGATATGAGGGTGATAATGGCAGCAACAGCAAAGGATATTATCAGAGTATGAAAGAAAGAAAAGATACTTCCAAGAATCCATCTCCTGGGTGAGTGTCTTGAGATTAGAACCTGGCTATGTCTCTGTTTTATACACCAGACACTCTGCAAGATAGTTTACTGTATGTAGTTGACCTCTAAAATAATCCTGTGTAGTTAATATTAGTCATCTCGGACAGGAGACAAACGACTACACAGGTAAAGTAATTTGACCAAGTGACTCATGAGTAATATTGAATCTAGCATTGAACATGATTCTGATGATGGTGTGACAACATTGTTTATGTGGGAAAATGTGACATTAGAAACAATTGAAAGACATTGTGATCATATGTTGGGGAAGGCTGCATTGAAACTATTTTGTTTGTCTGTGTATTTTTTTATGAGAATATCTCTAATCACCTTGTGTACAACTACAAAATCTGTCACTTTCCTGGTTTTGATAAAGGTATCTACAAAAAAGGTAATAAAATTTCAAAAGTTCATGTGCAGTTATACAGGTTGATCACTGTTCAAATGCATATGCCTGAGAGGATCACTATGGCTAAGGTTTAGTGTATACTCATCTACTGAGTCATGAATTCACAAGATACCATTCTCTAATAGTTACGTCTATTCCAGAGATTATTACTTCTATTTCATTTATAAGCATTTCTCTGTTTTCTCTCTACCCACGGGAGCTCTTTTTTCTGGTTTTATAAAGGATAGTAATGGACTCCTACATAAATGAGGAAGGAGCATGACTAAGTTAACATTTTTTACAAAAATGATTGTGAAATAGCTCTCTTAAATGCATGTTATTATTAGGTGTCATAGAGTCTATTCAACTCATAGAGACCTTGTGTAAAACAACTAAATACAACCCAGCATTGTGCCATGCCCCTCTCTATTGTTAGTGATCTTCTGCTATTCATAGGGTTTTGGATGGCTGATTATTTTGGGAATGAGCTGCCATGTCCTTCTCCCAAGATTAAAGCACTGAGTATTTCCATTTGGTCTTCCTACGAACAACTGAGGTCTACCTACTAACAAGGGCCAACTTTGCTTAGCTTCTAAGATCTAATGAGATCAGATGCCAGGGTGGTATCGTTGTTAACCTTAAATGCACAGCATAAAGGAAAATAGAAATCCAGAAGAAATATATAATTTGAATGATTCAAGCTATTCAGCTAACTAATTTTTTTAAAAAGCCCTTTAAAAATAAGCTTGCTATGAGGTAAGAAGAAATATTTAGGAAATATTTTTTCAATGCTCACTATTATCCTTGAAGCCTGGAGTGACTTTTAAACCTTTGACATCAGAAATGAGTCAAATATCTAGGATTCTTTAGTTATGCAACTCTAACATGATTAATGGCTGGGATTTAGCTCAGTTGGTAGAGTGCTGTGCCGCAGTCTCTGAGGTCCCAAGTTTAATTCCCAGCACCGCAAAAATGGGAGAAGGGCCTGGCAATCCACTCCCAAGGCAATCCTGAAACAGTCAGCCATTGAAAACCCTATGAGGGTCACTATGAGTCAGATACGGACTTGACAGCACCTAACAACAGCAACAACATGATTAATGGGCTGGGGTTTAGCTCAGTTGGTAGAGTGCTGCTCTGTGCTCTCTGAGGCCCTGGGTTTGATCCCCAGCACCACATGAAATGGGTGAAAGACCTGGCAGCCCACTCCCAAAACAATCCTGAAACAATTAGCTATTGAAACCTTATGAATAGCAGAGAGGCACTGACAGTGCTGGGCATGGCACGGTGTTGGGGAGTGTTTCATTCTGTTGTACATAGGGTCAGTATGAGTGGGACACTACTTGACAGTATGACACCTAACAACAACAAAGTGATTAATGAAAATTGATTGTATTGCTAATTAAGCTGACTGTATTTTTATCTATATTGTTTTCTAAATATAAAAACTGCACATATAATACTAATAACAAAGTGTTTAGATCTTTGAGTAAAATTTATTTTGTTTTAAGGTAATTTTATGTTCATCACTTCCATTATACCCCAGGTGCCAAAAAAGTAAGCACATTTTAAGAGATGTTACATCTGTATTACTTTTTGAAGTTGAATTAAATTACCATAGCAATGTTAGCAATGTTTACTATCATGGTGACTCAAAAGATGATATTAAATGAATACTAGCACCACCATGCGACAGGCAAGATAGTTCAAGAAAATGACAGAAGCACAGTTGTCACTTGAGAAGCACAAAAATATTTTGAAGTGGTACTTGAAGTTTGAGAATATTATGCAAGTAAAATGGCAATGAAGGCTCAAGTATGCAACAGAACCTCCAATATGTCTAAAAATTGCCTGCATTCATGATGCCTTTGAGACATAGGGTACTGTAGGTGATGTGAACAATGGAAGATCCAGGAGACCTTGTACAACAAGAAGTCCTTCCTTTGCTATGGTAACCACTTTGAGCACCTCTTGTAATGCAGAAGTCAAACATGACTTGTGTTCGTCTTTTATTATTGGTGCTTATTGACGATCATAATTTTAATACAATTTTTTCCTTTCTTAAAATGTGTGTACATGTTCTGGCACCCTCTGTATTTATAAACATCTTTTTATCTTAACAATGAAATTCCTTTCTTTTAGTAATGCGGAACAGCAAAAACCAGAATACATTATCCCATAAGAAAAATATTTGAGCCTAATAACAAGAATAATCAAAATCTCAAAATATAGACTTCTACTTTATTCAGATAAAATAAAATCTATTTTTTTCAGTGGCCAGTAATATACATTAAAAAAACCAATGAACAAAAACCCATTGTGACTATCCAAGTGACAACAAATCAACAATTGTGTAGAGTTGCAAAGCACAACTGATATTGCTTTATTAGTATTAATTTAAAAATACAACTTATAAAAGACTATACTGTGATATAAGCACTTAAGAAAAAGAAAAAAATAATTGGGCTATTTCTTCTGTGAAACATTTCATAAGTACAGTTTAGAGAAGTGTAGTTTCCAGAAGCATTTTCGAATTATTCAAATCTTTTAAGATTGATTTTCACAGTAGGCAGAGAAATGCAGATATAAAGAAAAATTGAATGTGTACATATATAAATAAGATGAATCCAATATTAATGTAATTGAGTGTTTTGAATATTGAACACGTATGTATATACATATATATTCAGAGAGAGAGAAAGAGAGAAAAGGAGAGAATTTATTTTTGCTCTTTTTTTTTATTCACAGAACTCTACTGTATTTGAATGTCATACTAACACTGTTTAGTATGAGTTATTCAGCACCAGATTCTGACTGCCTAGATTCACCAGGTTCCAAACTGTAGCAAGTCACTTAACTTCTCTGATCTTTACTATTTTCATCTGTAAAATAGAATTCAGCTTACCAGGCTATTGTATTGATCCATTGACATAACGTCCATAAGTTCTCTCCATATAAAGCAGAGATAAGACACACTTATTCAACTCCATTTAATTTAATTCCATGAAATATTCATGAGATTTCTTAAAAAATGGAAACCAGAGTCCTCAAATAGGGTAAACCATCTGAAATCCAGTCAAGAAGTGGTAATATTATGTAGATCTAGTTCCAAAGCCTATGTTGACTACTCTACCATTTATGGAGCATGATTCAAATGAAAGTAATTTTTTTGAGACAAAGCCTCACTTTATATCCTAGTCTGGTCTGAAACTCACTATATTGCCCAAGGCTGGCCTCAAACTCACCATCTTCCTGCCTCTGCTTCTCAAGTGCTGAAATTACAGGTGTATACCACCACAATCATCTTGACAGAAACTTCTTTTGTAGAGACATTCACTATAATAGAAGGTTACTTAACTTTTTCTCAATAGGATGTTTACTTTTAGAAGACCAAAAGGATCTTGCTGTAGGATAATGTCAGTAGTACTGGTGCAAGTTATTATA
Organism: Pedetes capensis; assembly: GCA_007922755.1. Classification (NCBI taxonomy): domain Eukaryota; kingdom Metazoa; phylum Chordata; class Mammalia; order Rodentia; family Pedetidae; genus Pedetes; species Pedetes capensis. Next base: position 75,132 of record VMDO01008733.1, read on the forward strand.
TTATTGCTAGCAGAAACAGTATCTTCAGATTACATAGTCTATATATGGTACATAAAATGGCCTAAAATAAATTAGAATAGAAATGCTTTGGAAATTTCTTGTCAGATTTGGCAGGGGTGTAGCAGAAACAATTATTTAAAATGTTGCAAAGACAGAGAAAAAATTATAATGAATTTTTGGTGGAAGATAATGCTCAACTCAACTCATAAATGAAATAATATGGGCAATTTTCACTTAAGGATGCTCATTACTATGAGTCAAGAAGTAGTTGTATAGCAAAGTGGACAGAAGGCTGCTGACCCAACTTTCTGAGTTTATATCCTAACTTCAATGAGTGTTGTGATACATAGAACAGATTACTCAACCTCACTGTCCATCATTGTTTTTCTTTTGTTTGTTTGTTTGTTTTTGGCAGTACTGGGGATTGAACCCAGGGCCTTGCTCTTGCACGCTTTGCAAGTACTATACCACTGAGCTGCACCCTCAGCCCATTTTTTTTTGTTGTTGTTACTTTTTGAGACAGGGTCTCATTAAATTACGCAGACTGCCTCTGGTTTCGAACTTTTGATCCTCCTGCCTCTGCCTCCCTATTCGCTGGGATTACAGGCCGTGAACCACCACACCCAGCTCTCATTGTTGTTTTCTATATGTGAATTGAGGATACTGATTTCTCCATGATTTCATTGTGAGGATTAAATCACTTATTAGATCTAAAATTGTTGGAGTAATATCTGACATGCAGAAACAGTTTCTAGAAAACAGGAAGCATTAAGTAAATTTTTGCTGCTCTTTTTTGCTACTATTTTATTATGAGATTATTAGGACAATTACCTTCCTGCTATTTTCTTTCTCATTGTCATTTCATTCTTTAAACTACAACATCCAGCCCTTGTAATCAGCCCTCCATTTAAGCATCCTTCATAATTTACTAATAAACTTCCAATTGCAAAATAAAGTAAATCTCCTTTTGCAGTGTTTGTTTTTGACTCTCACCGTCATTTGTGATGTTGGTTTATTTGGTTTCAAACTTTCTTTTCTCTTTGAAATCTATGAATATACAGTACGAGATTGAAGAATGCCATGTAATTGAATGAAATACTGTATGTACATCAAATCCTTAGCAATGTGTCTGGTCCACAAATAACACCATGCGCTAGTATTACAATCTTTGTTTCATTATTGACATTGTCATTATTCTTATGACTATCTTAATGGTTTCATACTTTTCGTTATCTTCTCAAAAGTCAAAGCAAATGTCACAAGGATTCCAATATCTACTATAGTGTTTGCCCAAAAGTTGTTGTTGTTGTTGTTAGGTGCCGTCGAGTCGGTATCCGACTCATAGGGACCCTCTGTACAACAGGGGAAACACTACTGTCAGTGCTTCTCTGCTGTTCATAGGGTTTTCAATGGCAGATTGATTTTTGGGAGGGGGTTGCCAGGTCCTTCCCCCAAGCCTACAGCTTCTGGTGTTCCCAGGAGGTCTCCCATCCAGGTACTAACCAGGCCTGACCCTGCTTAGCTTCCGAGATCTGATGGGATCGGATACCACAGGGCTACAGCTGCAGGCTGCCCAAAAGTAGGTACTCATTATAAATATGTTTATTCAATAACTAATCAATAATAGGGCTGGGATTTGGCTCAGTTGGTAGAGCGCTGTGCTGCAGTCTCTGAGGTCCTGAGTTCAATTCCCAGCACCGCAAAAAATAGGAGAAGGGCCTGGCAATCCACTCCCAAGGCAAGCCCGAAACAGTCAGCCATTGAAAACCCTATGAGGGTCACTATGAGTCGGATACTGACTCGATGGCACCTAACAACAACAACAATCAATAATAACCTGCACACAAATGTTTACAGCAACCTTATTCATAATTCCCTCCAATTTAGAAGAGACTAAGATGTTCTTCACCTGCAGCAGTAGCCCTGTGGCATCCGATCCTGTCAGATCTCAGAAGCTAAGCAGGGTCAGTCCTGGTTAGTACCTGGATGGGAGACTGCCTGGGAACACCAGAAGCTGTAGGCTTGGGAGAAGGACCTGGCAACCCCCTCCCAAAATTCAATCTGCCATTGAAAACCCTATGAATAGCAGAGAAGCACTGACAATAGTGTTTCCCCTGTTGTACAGAGGGTCGCTATGAGTTGGATACCAACTCAAGGGCACCTAACAACCACAACAACAACAAAGATGTTCTTCAGTAGATAAATAAACTGTGGTTCATACAGACAATGGAATATTATTGAGTGAAAGTAGGAAATCAGAAAAGGCCATACAAGGTATAATTCCAAGTATATGACATTCTGGAGAAGAAGGAAATATGGAGAGAGTAACTGATCCAGTGTTTGCTGATGTTAGTGGAAAGGGAAAGATGGAAAGACAGAATGAAGGATTTTTAGGGCAGAGAAATTCTTCTGTATGGTGCTATAAAGGTGAATTTATCGTAATAGTAATTATTATTATTATTATTTATTTATTTATTTTTGTGGTACTGGGGGTTGAACCCAGGGCCTCGCGCTTGCATGCTTAGCAAGTGCTGTATCACTGAGCCCATTTTTTTTTTTTTAACTTTTTTTGAGACAGGGTCTCACTACATTATGCAGACTACCTCTGGTCTTGAACTTGTGATCCTCCTGCCTCTGCCTCCCGAGCCACTGGGATTACAGGTGTGTGCCACCACAGCTGGTTATTATTATAATTATTATTTTTAAAAACCCACATCAAGAATGAACCCTAATGTAAACTATGGGCTTTGGATGTTAATAATTTGTCATTGCAGATTCATCATTTACAATAAGTGTATCTGGACCCATCTGGTGCTGGGATGTGTTAGAAAGTGAATGTGTACATGTGTAGGGACAGGGAGAGTACAAAAACTTTATGCTTTGAACTTTATTTTGCTATGAACCTAAAATGGTCTGAAAATAAAGATTATTATAAACAAACAAATAAATTCAAGAGGGAGAGGGTTGATCAGTGAAGATATATTAGAGCAAGATTTGAAGCATTAAGAAGCAGAATGCCAGAGAATCTGTTACTATCTCAGGTAGAGGGTACAGCCTGTGCAAATATTTGGAGGCCTGAAAGAACATTTTGACTTTAGAAAAAGCATAGGTAGATTGGTAAAATACCACTACTTTCTTTAGTCTGTATAATTAGTTGATATCTAAATTAATTTAATCTCTTAAATTAGCCACCAAATTTTGATGAATTTTTCTTATCTGAATATACTCACAATTGAGAGCATAAGGTTAAAATGTTTTGACAGATGGACCTACTGGCAGATTAACCTAAATGCTTCCGGTCTCATTGAAAAGAGTCCTCTGGATCTGTTCATGAGAAAACAAGGACTCTAACTCATACTGGTTCCTTTGTGTACCAGAGGACTATGGTTAAATAGTGTATAAGCCACTGAAAGAGACCCTGTGACCCATGAGAATGACATCCCGTGGCCTCAAAAGGAGATTTTGATTCTGTTCCTCAGGACATAAAGTGTTTTCACAGGATGTACAAGAAAGCACTGTTCAAGTTGTGACACTAAGATTTCTTTCATCCCATAAAGGAAAACATTTTGCAGTAAGTGTGTAGTACAGCCATCTCTTCTCACAATAGTTGGAGGCAAGGCACTGAGAGTATTTTAGATGCTTTGCTGGTAAGTGGAACTAATTGATTGTACCATACTTTCAAAAGTAAGGTTACTAACTCATAACATAATGAATCATTTTTTTTTTGTAGCTGGTTGTTCAGCACTATGAATGTAGCCATTCATATTATCCTTCAGTTAGAGAAGTATTTTAAAATATGCAGTAGTATGGAAAATTTGTAATACACCAGTTTGTTTGATTGCATATATTTTTAGTAGTAAAAACCTAAACTTGAATCAGTTTTCATTCACTGTTTATTCATTGCTTCCTTCTTTCATAAAATGGTTGTCAGTAACTGCTATGTGCAAAGCACTAGGGCAGTGGAGGAGCTTGAACACATCATATATGGAATCTTTTCTCAAGTACTTCTAATTTAGGGGGAGCTTAAGTATGGTGATTTTGCCTTTGTTTTTCTGTACATATGTGCATGCATACTCACTGCATATTACAGATATCACACATACATATTGACTGTATGTTAATTATATAGTATGGAGTTTATAAAATTCACTTTGAAATTGCCAGACATGCGACTTCCTGTGCTAATATAATAGAGAAACAAATGCTTAGAGATGAGACGTTTTTTAATGCCTAGAGTCATTTGGAAACTACAAGCAATATAATTAACCATTTCCTGTGAATTGCTTTGTTTCTGGTAATAAATCACCTGTGCAAGTAATTAAAATCTGCCAATTTTCATTGTTCTTTATCTTCTGAGTGGGTTTTGCATAAGAAAAGAGAGTTACTACCCAGGCTTTAGATTAGAACTATCTGAATGTTCAAACTTTAGATAACAACTCTATTTATATTTGTTATTGCATGCCCTGTAACATTTTGTTGTCTTAAAATATTATAGTGAGATTCTTCCAATTTTAAAAATATTTCTTATGGTAAGAAATTTATTTCATTGTAGAAAAAAAATTAAATCAGGAAAAGAAAGTGGTAAAATGGACTGCTGAATATTGAAAAAGAATTTTCTCCCAGTGAATAATGATAACCTCTTTTTCCTCATAACTTTAAGAATCCAGATAAACTTGTGATTTTTTTGAAAGCTACTTATTTATATCATTGATACATGTCATTTCTTGTGTTAATATAATAGAAAAACAAATGTTTAAAGATGAGATATATTTGAATGCTCAAAATCTATTAAAACAGCTTAAATAAATAATGCATCTTATTAGAAATGCTGCTGGGATCTTTTTGTTTGCATTTTTAGATACATTCATATTTTGCATCTCTTAAACAAAAAATTATATGTGACTATATGGTAATTTTCAGTACCTAATGAACTTTTAAGCTTTCATAAAAAATAATTTCCTTCCAAGTAATTCCTGGAATAAATCATCATAATCGGTAAAATGAAGAACATCTGAAAATGATTTCTACTTTGGATATGTGCAGATCATTTAATATTAAATATTATAATATTTTACATTGTCCTCTCAGAGAAACTAAATAACAACTTCCTATCTACATATGGTGACAGGTCATTCAGATGGTACTGATGTTTTTTCCAAAGCTTTCTTTGAACAGGTGTTGTATTGAGCATTAAAAATGTTTTTCTTTTGATCAAAAATTATTTTTTACCTTTGTTACATCATGGAAAATCTCATGAAATCCATAGTCAAGAGCAGGAAAACTACTATTTCTAGTAAGGGGCAGAGAGAACAAGCTATGAATGTAAAAGATGATTAGAATCTAAAATGGCATATATGAATGTAATAGAATTATGAAAATATAAACCCAAGATCAAGTTTCCATATAGTTTTCTAAATGTCTGAACTAAGTGCTTAGGTTACATAGTCATTGGTATGCTGGTAAAGTGGCTTATTGGAAAGGAGAAAAAAACAAAACATAACAAGCAAACACAAAAACCCACCATCTACCACAATAACAATAAAAGGAAGCTCTGATTTGTTGTAGCATTTTTCAGATCACCATTACACACATATTCCCACCATGGCTGATTTGAAGTTATTGGTGGTCCAATAGCTTTGTACACAATCCCTGATATTTAGCAATTGGCTCTTGTGAGTCAGGAGATAACTCTAAGACATTAGATGTGTATCTATGATAGAAACAATAGATAGACATTTTGGGGGGGGGGGGAGTCTTGCTGCACTGAATTCCAAACCCCTTCTGCTACAAAAACATAAGATGTTTCAGTTACTATACATCTACAGTAGCCATTTTTGATTGCTGGAGAATTTACTGTATGTAGACAATATACACAATTGGGTAATATAGTTACTTAGTTGCTCTTCTTTTCCATAAAGATCTATTTTCTTTGAATAAATTTTTGTTGTCTATCGTGGCATACGGGTATTAGAATGCTTGGACTGAGGTTGAATTTGATGAAAATTATTTTTAAATGCTGCAAAATAGAGAGAGTACTTAATATTTCAGTCTACAATTTTTTAACTAGTAATGAACTGAGATTCACTAGCCTCATGATGTATCAATAAAAAGCCAATGAATTATCTTAATATTTTGCAATTTATACCAGTGACACTTAAAGTTTTTTCAGTAGTTTTATAAATTACAATTTCAGTTTTGTTGCTGGGCACAGTGCTTTATACCTGTAATAGCTACTCGAGAGGCTGAGGTTGGAGGATCAGAAGTTCAAGACCAGCTTTGCCGCATAGTAAGGCTCTATCTCAAAAAATAATTCAATTTTATTGACTACCCCATTTTATTGGCTAATAGAAATACTTAGAGTGACCCAAATTTTGGATTTGACTTTAGTATTCTGCTATTTGTTCTGTGCTAAAATCTGCTTTTTAGGTGAACTTTCAGGCTTTGTGAAGTCAAAAATAACCAAACGCCTACTCTTAACTTGTGCATAAATGGTAATCGAGAATAATATGATTACATGGGCTAGTTACTTATCCAAAGGCATGATGACATTAATTTTAAAAACAATACATGCCATTTACCTTCATTTTTCATATCTGAATATTTACTTTCAAACTTTTGTTAGCATTCTACATACCATATGGAGTGAAATTTTCCTTTGTACTTTATCTGGTGAAATTGTATCTGTCATATAGAATATTAATTATGTTTACTATTGGAAATTTTGAGAAAATTTAACTATAAAAATAATTTTGAAGAAATTTCAAAATAGTTAAGCATTAATAGTAATATAGTTATCACAGGAGAGTGTATTAACTCAATAATAATTTTATCAAGAACAATTTTTGCATGCAATTTTTCTAACAAGATAAAAATAAAGATCACTACAGGAAAAGTTTCTATCTTAAACAGAACTGGAACCCAAG
>VMDO01008734.1:0-23373 GCA_007922755.1 Pedetes capensis
TAGTAAAAGATAGAGAAGACTTGGATGGGAAACTTAGATAGGAAGGGGGGAGGGGGGAAACATAGAGGAGGGTAAGGGGTAACCTATATGAATAATGCTTATCAAATTGCATATATGATAATTGTCACAACGAAAAGCATGTCAAAATGAATCACATTATGATGTACATTAAAAATTTCTAATAAAAAAAATAAATAAATAAAAATAACTGTTCTCTAAGTACCACGTTTCTGCAGTGGGATATGTACATGGTAAATGGTTACTTAGGCATCTCCAGCAGGTCTTATTGTCACTCCTACCCACTCTCTGTGACCCTCCTCTGCCCACTCTCTTAGAAAAACATCCATCCTCCCATCAATTTCCAATAATGTGTGAGCTGCTTAACAAAAATTAGGTAACATTTTGTAAGCACTTTATAGTTTACACTAATGAAGAGCAGTCTTATCAGATTTGCATTTTACATGTTTTTCTAAAATGTATTCGTTTTTTCAATATCAAGAAAAACTTTTTTAAATTCCTCACAATCGCACAATCCACATAACTCCTCTTATCATTGCTTAAGCAAAATTAAGACATTTATGATCTATAGTGACAGAATGCAGATCCAGGGCTGCAGAAGACCAGAAGTGGAGGAATTGACTGTATGGAGCAAAAAGAATTGTTCAGGGTAACAAAAGTATTCTATATCTTGAGAGTGATAGTCACATGGCTTATATGCACTCATTTGTCAAAAGTCATCACCCTGTACATTTATAATAGGTATATTTTATTATATGTAGATTATTCTTCAAAAAAAGATTAAAAATTTTAAATACTGATATATTCATTAGGAAATTTAAATTAAACTTCCAGTTAAATGCATTAAACTTATTTCACTTTTCTTCTTCCAATAATATCCCAAAATTAGAGTAAAGGAATGAATACAAGACATCCAAGAGCAAGGAGAATAGAAAAAAGGGTTGAAAAGATGAGATGTCAACACATTTTACAAATCAACAGAACAGAGAAAGCTACAAACACAAGGTCTATAAATGGACAGAAAAACATCATGGGAGGTTAGTGGGTAGCTTCCTCACAGAATCCCTGGGGGGTCAGGGGAGGGACACTTAGTTTGGAAAGAGAGAAAAAATTCAGAAATGAAAGTGTGATTAGCTAGAAGTCCATATGGAAAGGAATGGGACCCATATACACCCAAATCCCTCCTTCACTCTAGGCAGCCAGATAACCCCTTCTTCCTTCTCTCTGGTGGCAGGACAGAAGTTTATTTCAAAGAGACCCCAGACTCAGAGGCACCAGGCACAATGGAGAGCAGAGTGAGATGTGAGACCCAGCCAGGACATTTACAAATAAATTGGCCCTGGTACTGCAGCCCCTTCAGCCCACTTCAGCCCACCACCATGACAGTTGTAGAGAAAAGGCCATGCATACAAATTCCATGATTGCATCAAAGGTCAAGCTGTCTTGGGTCTTGAGCTCCTTCCACTGAAACCCAAAAGCTCCTAAGCACTGTCTCAACACACACACACACACACACACACACACACACACACACACACACGCACACACACACACACAGGAGCTTCCAAAAACTAGTTCAATTTTAAACAAGAACAGATTATAGTAGAGAATGCTTGGGTATTTAAGAAATATCATCAATATAATTTTTTTAGAGTTGAAACATATTTTGTAAAAAGAAATTTGTAAGAAACTGAAATGAGAGATGAAGAGAGCTTTTAAAAAGTTGTGGTTTTTTTAAAAAAACCTACATTTAATATCTTTAAAGTGATGTTGTGGTTGTTGTTAGGTGCCATTGAGTTGGTATCCAACTCATAGTGACCCTTACAGGGTTTTCAATGGCTGACTGTTTCGGGATTGCCTTGGGAGTGAATTTCCAGGCCCTTCTCCCATTTTTGCGGTGCTGGGAATTGAACTCGGGACCTCAGAGACTGCAGTGCAGCGCTCTACCAACTGAGCTAAATCCCAGCCCCTTTAAAGTGATAAAAGATCATTATTGCATCGGTAAAACAAGAAGTAGATGCCACAAAATGGAAATAATTTTTTGAAAAGAAGAGGGCTTTCTGCTATTTAAAATATGTCAGTCTAAGTATTGAAAGTAGAGAAAGGAGTGTTAGAGTAGAAAAAAATCCCATGTGATATGAAACAAGAAGATATAGAGATGGGAAAGAAGATCAGCCAGGAGGAACAGCATTCTAATGATAAGAGTTAAGGAAAAACAGAGTCAAAAGAGGAAGGAGGAGGTAGAGGAAGCAGGAGAGCAGGTGGAAGAGGAGGAGGAGGAGGAAAGGAGTTAAGGAAACAAATCTTAAAAGTGAAAGGGCCCAAGTACAAGTAGAATAAAAGCTGGAACAAATTAATACAATGCAAATTATCATGACATCTTAAGACACCAGAGGTAAATACAGAATGCAAAAACCTCTAGAAATAAATTTCAGGTCGCAGACCAGGAAGAGATATAAAAAGAATTAGACTTCTCAGCATTAACATTGATTTTTCTGGCGGTGAAACATGGCCTTGACATTTGTGACAGAAATTTTATGTCGTAAGAATTTTATCTCAAACTAAACTATAATTCAGATTAGAAGGAAAAAATTTTTTTATACTTGCAAAGCCTTAAAGTGTTTACTTTTTAGACACCTTTCTTCAGAAGCTACTAAAGGCAGTATCTCAGCAAATGAAAGACTTGAAAAAATGGAAGTCAAAATATTGAGGAATAAAAAGCTCAAACACTGGGAAGGAACAAACAGAATTTTCTGATGTGCACCAGGCCTAAAGAGAAAATTAACTGGATTAGATGAAGAGTATTGCAAATTGTAAGAAAACATTTCTCAGGAAAAAAATAGAGAATGGATAGATTTTATCTTATGTATTTAAGTACTTGTAATATTTACTATTGAGTGTTTGACATATCTACTGTTATGTTTAGAAAATATTTCTGTGACAAGTAAATAGAAAATCAACTGAAAAAGTGAAGCAATTATTAACCACAAGAAAAACAAAAAGTTATATGATAAAGAATCAGTACTATTTGACAGGGCTGTGAACTATTTAAGTAGTTGTGACAGTGTTACACTAGCTATAGATTTGGGTAAAAGTTGTTATGTAACTGTACTAGGAGACTAGGGGATTGAAAAGAGAAGAAATTGGGTTATTAGAGAGATAAATCCTCAAATAACATTATATGAATTAATTTAATATGTAATATCAAAAATAACACTATAGGCATATTTTATCAATGTTTGGAAGGTAAACCTCAGAGGAAACAGCTAAGAGTTCAAAACAGCTTCCTTTAAAGAGTGTGGAAAGGGTTGGAGCAAAGAATTTTCATATTTTGTAGAAGCCTATAGTTTTATGTTTAACCTATGTGTATCACACTCATAATCTTTAATATGAGAGGCTATCTCTTGTTTTCACTATTACAAAAAATATTAAAAATCACTTTTGCACCTATTGATTCATTTGATTTTCACAAAAGTCTTTTGAGTTGGAATTTACTGTTAGGCCTAGTTTATGGGTATATAAATTGAGGATCAGAAAAATGAGATGCGTTGTGGCAACTCTGAGAATTCTATGTCCTTACTCTTTCCTCCATCCAAAGGTTAAAGAGCAACATTGTAATATTTGTCTATTTAAGTGTCTTCAGTGCCTGACTCCAAAAAGGCACTTAAAGTAATTTATAAAGATGAGTATAGCATCACTTGATAAATTGAATTAAAAATAAATCATTTGAGAAGCACATAGAGGAAATAATGACAGTAGATTCATCCAAGGGAAAGGTTAGATTAACAAATGCAAGCCAGCAAATCCTATGTGTCACAATAAAATTAAATCTAAAATTTAATTCTGAGCTTCCTAGTACCCAATGTTAAAAAGGAAATAAAATGACAAATTGGAAGATTCTCTATGTTTACAAAATAAGATCAAATCAGTAGTTCTATCCCTACCACTGAAACCAGAGAGAACTTTCATCTGATAACCTTCATTAAGAAAAAATTATGTCATGTAATGAGCAATATCTTCAATAATGTTCTGAAAATATGTCAGTGATAAGTAGAATCTATGCCCTTTCATGTAGAACAATTTCATCACAGCAAAAGCAATTTGATAAAAAATAAATGAATAGAAATGCATAAAGGGGCATCAAAATTACAAGACTTAGATACAAGAAAAACATTCAAAGCAGGTGTAATGGTCCTAGTAGCTATATATACATTTACCTGGATGAATACATGGGTGGAGAGAGAGAGAGAGACAGAGACAGAGACAGAGAAAGAGAGAGAGAGAGAGAGAGAGAGAGGTGTGACAAAAATGAAGAGTTTTGAAACAAGTTCCTGGTGCACTTGCCAAGAGAAATTTGCTATAAAATGGCCCACAACCTAACAGATTTATGCTATTTGTTATATAGAATTATTCACTATGAGTTTAAAATTGATTTCTGTTCCTGAAATTGTGACAGTGGTTTTAGATGTTTTTCAGTTAGAGACAATTATCTTGTAAATCCATTCTCAATTCATGATAATAAACCATATCATCTAGATGCTGGAAGTTGAAATCACTTCTCTTCTCACCTCAGTTCTGTTCGAGAGGAAGAGTTGTCCAAAGGCTTTGACATTGCATTTGGCCACAGAACCAGGTAGTGTTGAGTTGACTGAGCCAGGCTAAGGGATATCTAAGAGGTGTGATGGGTGTCCATTGGGTATCATAGTCTCTGCAGGGCTTTTCTGCTGTCCTCTGTGTGAATAGTTGGTATTTGGGAATGCTGAAAACCGAAGTGACACTCAAAGTTGTCATCCCTTGAAATGCTTAAAATACTCTTTCAGTCTTCAAAATATCAAGACCCTTCTGGAAAAAAAAGAATTGATGCTTTTGAATTGTGGTGCTGGAGACGTCTATTGAATATACCATGGACTGCCAAAAGAACCAACAAATCTGTCCTAGAAGAAGCATAACCAGAGTGCTCCTTGGAAGCAAGAATGGCCAAACTGCGTCTTACATATTTCGGACATGTAGTCAGGAGAGAACAATCCCTGGAGAAGGACATCATGTTTGGAAGAGTGGCAAGTCAACGCAAAAGAGGAAAACCCTCCACCAGATGGATTGACACAGTGTCTGCAACAATGGGCTTAAACATAAATAAGATCGATTGCCTGGCACAGAATGGGCAAGTGTTTCGATCTTCTGTACATAGGGTCACTATGAGTCGGACTCGACTCGACGGCACCTAGCAACAACAACAACAACATTATGGAGAACAGTATGGAAGTTCTGCAAAAGATTAAAAACAGAACTATCATATGATCCAGCTATCCAGCTATCCATATATATATATATATACACACACATATATATACATATATATAACATATATATACATACATTATATATACAGAACTATCATATGATCCAGCTATCCATATATATATATATATATATATATATACACATATATGTACATTTTATATATATATACATATACATACATTTTGTATATATATACACACACAAAGGAAATGAAATTCATGTATCAAAGAGACATTTGTATTCCCATGTTTATTGCAACACTATCAGCAATACCCAAGATATGGACTCAACAAAGACTTCTATCAATAGACAAATGGATAAAGAAAACAGGGTATATATACACAATGAAATACTATGCAGAAAAAAAAAAAAGAATGAAATCTTGTCATTTGCAGCAACCTGGATGGAACTGAAGAAAGTGTGTTAAGTGGACTAAGCCAGGTACAAGAAAACAAAAACTATACATTCTCACTCACATGTAGAATTTTAAAAAGCTGATTTCATAGAAGTAGAGAAAAGAATAGTTGTCACTAGAGGCTAGAAAGGGGAGGGAAGAAGGAGGAGAGATGGAATCTGGATAATGGATACCAAAATACAGTCAGAAAGGAAGAATGAACTGTAATGGTCTACACCACAGGAGTGTAACTATCATTCATAAAAAGTTATTATATATATTTATAAAGAACAAGAAAACAAGAGTTTGAAATTCCCCGAGGCAAAGAAAAACTGATAAATGTTTAAGAAGAGAGAAATGCTAATTATCTTCACTTGATCATTACAATGTATATGTGTATAAAATTATTACACTGTACCCCATAAATATGTACAGTTATTACATGTCAATAAAGATAAATAAATAAATTTAATCATAATATAAAAAACTACAGGTAGATTTAGAGACTGTACATCTGAGTAGGAGTTGGTTTCTGGGTTTTCACAGCAAAAAAGAATTCAAGCACAACTTGGAGTTTCTGTCTGTACCACTACTGAAAATGAAATATTAATGAACTGCATGAAACATGCTTTTATATGAAATTACTATCATAACTTTTAAAAAGATTTTTCTATGCATAAATGAGTTATATTCAGAAATGAGAAAATATTTTCTTATGCAATATAGACCTGATCCACATAAATCTACTTGTCATTACACCCAGTGCTATCTCTCTTGTTTCAAACTATCCACTTAAAATCTCCTCTTTGGGGCTGGGCACAGTGGCCCAGGCCTGTAATCCCACGGATTCGGGAGGTAGAGGCAAGAGGATCACAAGTTTGAGGCCAGGGGCAGTCTGTATAATTTAGTGAGACCCTATCTCAAGGTAAAAACAAATTTGAGTCAGGCACAGTGGCACATGCTTCTAATCCCAGCAACTCAGGAGGCAGAGGTAGGAGGATCACAGTTTTGAGGCCAGAGGCAGAATGACTCACATATAATAAAAAATAAAAAAATGGGCTGAGGGTGCAGCCCAGTGGTAGAGCACTTGCAAAGTATATGAGAACCCCCAGATTCAACCCACAAGTACCACCAAGAGAATTAACAAAATTTTTAAAACATTAAAAAGGGGTTGAAAGGTGCAGCTCAGTGGCAGTGAGTACTTAAAAAAGTATGTGCGAGGCCCCGTGTTAAGTCTCCCAGGTGCTGCCAAAAAGAAAAACAAAAACTTTTTTTTTTCCTTTGGAGGCTCCCTTTTCCCCTGTCTCACTCCTGCCAATAAACTCAGGCTCAACAGGACTGCTTAGCTTCTTATAATCAGTGTCGCCTGGGTATTCCTAGGCCAAACCAGCTTTTAAAGTATAAACAAATGGATTCTTACTAACAGTATTTCAAGCACCTTGACTCCATTTATTCCTCTAACATTTCCAGGATCCAAGGATTGCCCTCTTCATTTCACCTGGTGGTTCCCAGAGCCCCTACAGACTATGTCACATGGACTCATGTCCTCATGGATGGGAGACCACCCAGGAACACCAGGTGCTGTAGGCTTGGGAGACGGACCCGGCAAACCACTCCCCCCAAAAAATCAGCCATTGAGAACTCTATGAATAGCAGAGAAGCACGGACAATACTCTTTTGCCTGTTGTACATAGGTTCATTATGTGTCAGATACCGACTCAGCAGCACCTAACAACAACTACTAGGTCTCCAGCATTAAAATGTGCATTTTCCAATGGAGAATTCTGAATGACATGCACTATGTATGACAGTGAGGAAAACATCCTTACCTGTAAGGCAGGAACAACCATGTCTAGCTTTACAATGAGTTATTCTCTGAGAAGCTCCTTTGTGTGCATATAGAACAGCCACGGGCTTCCAGATAAATCTAGCCATGTCTTGATCTTCAAGAGAACAAAGATTTGGCTCAAAATGTCATAATTACATCCACTATTTAACAAGACCCTACATACCCTTTGCCTCTTCTCTCATTTAATCCTCAGAAGAATACTGGAAGTGGAATATTAGTTTCTCTATTTTGAAAATGAGAAACTGAAGCTCATCTAATCATGATCTTCTTCAGATCCTCTCTCTGAGGCTATGGAAGTATGGACAGCACAGGATCCATGTCAACCCAGTTCTAGACGCTGTGTTAGGCCACATGCTGAGACCCAAATGTACCCCCATGGAACTAAGACCATAAAGAAGAAATGAAACATAAGCACAAATTGCAGCTGAGTGTAGTGGCACATGCCTATAATCCCAGCTCTCTGGAGATCGAGGCCAAAGGATCAGGGCTAGCCTGGTCTACATAAAAAATTCCAGCCCAGTCTGGATGATGCTATGTAACAGCATCCAGTCTCAAAAAAAACAAGGGCTGGAGTATAGCTCAGTGGTTGAGCATTTGTCTAGCATGCATTGTTGTTGTTGTTGTTGTTAGGTGCCATTGACTCAGTATCCAACTCATAGCGACCCTACATACAACAGGCAAAACACTATGGTCTTCTTCTCTGCTGTTCATAGGGTTTTCAATAGTGGATTGACTTTTGGGAGAGGGTTGCCAGATCTGTCTCCCAAGCCTACAGCACCTAGTATTCCCAGGCGATTTCCCATCCAAGTACTAACCAGGCCCAACCCTGCTTAACTTTTGAGATCTGATGGGATCAGATGCCACAGGGCTACGGCTACAGGTGTAGTATGCATAAGGGCCTGGATTTGATCCACCGAAAAATAAATAAATAGACAAATCACACAATGCTATACAAGTGATATTCAGAGTCCTGTGGATATGTTGTTATTGTTGATAGGTGCTGTTGAGTTGGGTCCAACTCATAGTGACCCTATGTACAATGAAACAAAACACTCCCCAATTCTGTGCCACGCACATGATCCTTTTTAGGTTTAAGTCCATTGTTGCAGTCACTGGGTCAATCCATCTAGTTGAGGGTCTTCCTTTTTTTCATTGACCTGCCACTCTCCCAAACATGATGTCCTTCTCCAGGGATTGGTCTCTCATGGCCACATGTCTAAAATACCTAAAATTCAGTCTATCCATCATAGCTTCCAAGGAGACCTCTGGTTGCACTTCTTCTAGGACAGATCTGGTAGTTCTTTTGGAAGTCCATAGTATAGCCAATATTTATCTCCAGCACCATAATTCCAAAGCATCAATTCTTCTCCTGTCTCCTTTATTCAACGTCCAGCTTTCACAACTGTATGATGCGATTGAAAATACCATGGCATGAGTCAGGTGCACGTTCATCTTCAATGTGACATCTTTACTTTTCAACACTTTAAAGAGGTCTTTTGCAAGAGCATTTCCCAATGCAATGTGTCTTTTGATGTTTTGACTGCTGCTTCCATGGGTGTTGATTGTAGAACCAAGTAAAGCAAAATCTTGGACAACCCCAATCTTTGCTCCATTGATCATGACGCTGCTTACTGAACCAACTGTAAAGACTTATGTTTTGTTGATGTTGAGGTGCAATCCATACTGAAGGCTGTATTCTTTGATCTTCATCAGTAATGTTTCAAATTCTCTTCACTTTCAGCAAGTAGAGTTGTGTCATCTGCATAATGCTGGTTGCTAATGAGTCTTCATCCAATCATTAAGCCATGTTCTTCTTGATAAAGCACAGCTTCTCAGATTACTTGCTCAGCATGGAGATTGAAGAGGAACAGTGAAAGAATACAGCCCTGGAACACATCTTTCTTGATATTAAAATAGTGTTTCTTTGTTCTGTTCAAACGACTGCCTCCTGGTCCATGTACACATTCATCATGAGTGCAATAAAGTCCTCCAGTATTCCCATTCTTCAAAATGTTACCCATAATTTGTTATGATCCACAAAGTCACATGACTTTGCATAGTCAATAAAACATAGATAGACATCCTTTTGGTATTCTCTGCTTTCAGCTAATATCCATCTGATATCAGTAATGATATCCCTGGTTCCATGCTCTCTTCTGAATCCAACTTGATTTTCTTGCAGTTTCCCATCTATATACTGCTGCATTCACTTTTGGATAATCTTTAGCAAAGTTTTGATTGTGTGTGGATCCCCTTTCTTGGGAATAGGCACAAATATGGATCTCTTCTAGTAAGTTGGCCAGGTAACTGTTATCCAAAACTCCTGACATAAACAATTGAGAATCTCCAATGTTCCATCTGTTTGTTGAAACATCTCTATTGGTATTCCATCAATACCTAGAACCTTGTGTTTCTTCAAGGGAGCTTCCACTTCTTCCGTCAATACCAGTGGTTCCTAATCATATACAACCTCTTCAACAGTTGGTCATCCACAAATTCTTTTTTGTATAATGACTCTGTATATTCCTTCCATTGTCTTTTGAGGTTTCCTGCATTATTTAATATTTTCCTTGTAGAATCCTTCACTGTTGCCACTTAAGCCTTGTATTTTTCTTCAATTCCTTAAGCTTGAGAGAAACAGTGTGCTCTTCCCTTTTGGTTTCCTATCTCCAGCTCTTTGTATATATCATTATAATATTTGATTTTGTCTTCTCTAGCTGAGAAGACATTTGATATCTTCTGTTTAGTTCTTTAACTCCATCATGTCTTCCTTTCACTTTAGCTGCTTAACGTTCAAAGGCAAAACTCAGAGTCTCTCTTGACATGTAATTTGTTCTGTTCTTTTTTTTCCTGTCTTTTTAATAACCTTTGTTCTCCTCATGAATGATGTCTTTGATATCATGTCACAACTCATCTGGTCTTCAATAATTAGTGTCTAATGCATCAAACCTTTATTTGAGGTGGTCTCTGAACTCAGGATGGATATACTCAAGGTCATATCCTGACTCTCATGTACCTGTTCTAATTTTCCTCAGATTCATTTTGAACCTGCATATGAACAGTACAGATGGAGTTTAGCTAAGTTGGTAGAGTGCTGCTCCACCCTTCCTGAGGACCCAGGTTCAATCCCCAGCACAGCAAAAAATGGGAGAAGGATGTGCTATTCACTCCTGAAAATTAAAAATATGAGCCATTGAAAACCTTATGAGAGTCACTATGAGTCAGACTTGACTCAAGAGCTCCTAACAACAATGTTCCATCTGGTCAATTCCTTATGTATAGCCACTGTTTATGTTGGTGAGAAAATGTATTTGCAATGAAATTCATTGGTCTGACAAAATTCTCTATCATGTGATCTCTGGCATCTTTTTTGTTACCCAGGCTGTATTTTCCAACTACTGAGCCTTCCTCTTTGTTCCCAACTTTTGCATTCCTGTCACCAGTAATTATCAATATGTCCTGATTGCATATTCAATCTACTCCAGATTGCACAGGCTGGTAAAACTCTCCCCAATCTTCATTTGTAGCCTTAGTGCTGGGTGTGTAAATTTGAATAATAGTCATATTAACTGGCCTTCTTTGTAGGTATATGGATATTATTCTATCAGTGACAGCATTGTATTTCAGGACATATCTTGAGATGTCATTTTTGGTAATGAATGCAACCCCTTTTCTCTTTAATCTTTCATTCCTAGAAGAGCAAACCACATGATTATCTGATTCAAAATGTCCCATGCCAGTCCATTTTAGCTCACTGATGCCTAAAATGTTGATGTTCATGTGCTCTGTTTCCCTTTTGATGATTTCTAATTTTCTTAGATTCATACTATGTACATTCCATGTTCCAATTAACTTTTTAAACTTTTTATTAGTAATTTTAAATGTACAACTTAATGGTTCTCATTATGACATTTCTATACATGCATTTCATTGTACATTGCTCATGTTAACTTCCCCTTTCCCTTCTCATAAATGCATTCCAATTATTAATGGATGTTTGCAGTTGTTCCTCCTCATTGAATATGCCGAAGTGGAAATTGAAATTCTTCCACACAAAGTGGTTGTGATGGTTAATCTTAGTGGTCATCCTTTAAATGATATTCATCCATTTATTCTACAGTATAAGTTGAGTGTCTACTCTAGACTAGAAACCATACTAGCATCAAAGATCTAGCCATATGGAAGACAAGGAAACTCAAGAGTCTAATAGAAAAAGATTTAAATACTCCCACTTTTACCAGGGCTACCATAACAGATTACCACAAATGAGATGACTTAAAACAATAGAAACCTACTCTTTCACTGTTCTGGGGTTCTAGAAGTCCAAAGTAATGTGTTATGGGGGCTGTGCACTCCCTCTTTACCCCGCTCCCCTTTCCTTCTCTCATCCCTGGGGAAGAATCTTCCTGGCCTTTTCCTAGCTCCTGGCAGCTTCCAGCAATCCTTGACACTCCTTGTAACCATGTTTTTTTAAATCTTTCTGTCCACTCTTTCTTTACACAGCGTGCTTTTCTGTGTGTCTTCACATGGCCTTCTTATAAGAATACTAGTCACTGGGTTTAAAGCCCATCCTAATTCAGGATGACCCCATCTTAACTCATTATGTCTGCATAATCCTATTTCCAAATAAGGTCCTATTCTGAGAATCCTAACAGACATGAATTTGGTGGCGGGGGGGGGGGAGATGGGGGGGAGGGGGGAGGGGGAGGGAGAGACATTCAAATAAGTGTACACACATTTGATAATACTCAACTAGCACCAGATAGGGAATTATGAGGGTGATGTGCACACATGAATTGAGCCCACACTTAGAGTTGGGAGACTCAAGAAAATTTCAGAATCCAGGAAGATAGTGAGCTGGTGAATGTGCAAACCAAGAGTTCACATGTAAGGACACAAATTCATACTTTCTCCCCAAAGATATACACCAAAAACTCCTGAACTCTTTCTATTTCTCTAACTTCTTATATATCAAACTTAGGCCCCTAAACTACCCCTCCACCCAGCCTTTTCTCATTCCTCTCTCCAGATTCATTACTGCTTTCTGTGTACTCCTACTGCTCCATTTGTGACTTTCTTTAAAGGAATGGGAGCTAGCATACATTCCGTGTCTTTCATGAACCAGCAATATGCTAGTCACTTTCATCCACCCATAAGTACTATAAAGTGGGACTCCAACTTTAAAGGTGGAAAAACTTGAGACTTGGAGTTAAGTGACTCATCCAAGAAAACACAGTCCCTTGTCAGTCTGTCCCTCAATGTTATGCATCAGATTTCAAAATAGGAACTTCTACATTTAGAACCTCAGTATTGTCCTCAACTTCTGTCTCTCTAGGTCTGCAATGAGCTGGTTGAGAATGGAAATTGCATTTACTTCTGTGGTGTGGAGGAAATGCTGCTAGAATATAGCTGAATGTTCTGTCACAATGAATGCCCACAAGGCTTCCAGAGGTCTGTGAGCTCACCCATAGCTCTCTGCATACTCAGTGTACCTCCCTCCAACCCTTCTTTCATCCCAGGAGAAAAACCAAACCAGCTGGGAGTGATTGCACCAAGAAAACTCCATTGCATAGCAAACATTCTTCCAGTCCCTAAGGATTCTTCTTAAGAGCTTTCCACTGCACCCGCTCACAGGGCAGACAATGTGCTAAACCAGCTGTTTAACACGAGAGGCTCTCCATCCCCAGAGACCTGAGACAAGCTCCTGAGACATGCAATACGTCTCCATTAGCTAGCACCAGCTTTGGGTGTGCTTTCTAATTCCATATTCCTGTGTTCATTAACTGCAAGCCTGCCAGAAACTCAGGGCAGCCGCTTTTCCAAACAGAAGAGGGAAGTGCCTCACACAGGCTCACACAAATCTGTTTCTCCAGGGACTCCATGCCACAGAGGCTTGTCATCACCATAACCTGCAGAGCATGCTGAAATGCCTGTATCGAGTCAGTCAGGAAGGGTGAGTAAGCAGGAGCAGGCATGGCTGGGACAGAGGGACTAACGAGGAACTGGGTAGCCATGCAAGTCCTGATGTCCAAGGAAACTAGAGAAAGGAGACATAGTACAGTGGGTAAGGGCTGGGACTACAGAGTTAAACAGAACTAGTTTTGAATCTTGGTGCTGCCAAATCTCTGACTTTTAACAGTTTATAGAACTTCTTATGCCCCAGAGGTAATGAAAGAACTTCCAGATTGTTCTGAAGACAGAATGAGATAATACTTGTAAATTTCTCAGCACGTGGTCTGTCTGGGCCAGGGTGAATGATAATTAATGCTCTTTTCAGGTTGAGTTTAGTCTCTTCTACAGGAAAGCAGGGTCTGATGGTAAACAGTGATCTCCCATCAGAGGTATCCTCACAAACACTGGCAGGTCCCAGACTCTGAGTTCTCCCTCCAGGCTGCAATAATGTCCAAATTAAAAGGCATTGGGTCAGGGCCTCCATTGTGCAGTATGGTAGCCACTAGGTGCATATGGCTAGTGAACTTGTCCACATCGACATACAGAGTAAATGTAAAATCTACACTAGATTTCAAACAGTTAATATGAAAAAGAGTAAATTACCTTAATAATATTTTTATATTATCTAGATGTTGAAATAATATAGCTTGCACTTCATATCCACAGGTTCTGCATACATAGATTTAACCAACTAGGAATCAAAAATATTTTAGAAATCTATATTGAACATGTATAGACTTTTTTCTTGTCATTATTCCATGAACAATATAATATAAAGCCTATTTATACATCATTTACATTGTAGTAAGTATTATAAGTAATCTAGAGATGACTGAGATGGGAGGATATGCAAGGTTAACTACAAATACTGTGCACTTTTATTGATTTATCTATTCTTTATTTGTCTATTTATTTATTCATTTTTTACAGTATTGGGGGATTGAGCCCAGAACCTCACACATGCCAGAGAAGTTCTCTACCACTAAGCTTCACTGTCAGCCCCTTTTGTATTTTTTATCTTGAGACAGGGTCTCACTATGTCACACAGAATGCCTCTGGTCTCGAACTCGCAATCTTTCTGCCTCCACTCTTAAGTTGCTGAGGTTACGTGCATGCACCACAGTACCTAGCTTGCTGTGCTGTTTCAGATAAAGAACCTGCATATCCACAGATGTTTATATCCATGGGGGATACATGTAGATATTGAGGGATGACTGCCTTTTAATTATATTTGGGCTAAATAAAATATAACCTTAAAATTAATTTCACCTGTCTATTTTTATTTTTAATAGGATTACTACAAAAACTAATGGGGCTGGAATTTAGTTCAGTTGGTAGAGCACCACTCTGCAGTCTCTAAGGTCCAGAGTTCGATTCCCAGCCCCACAAAAATGGGAGAAGGACATGGCAATCCACTCCCGAGGCAATCCTGAGATGATCAGCTATTAAAAACCTTATGAGGATTGCTATGAGTCAGACATGACTTGATGGCACCTAACAACAACAACAACACAAAAACTAAAGTGACATGTGTGTCTCAAGACTCTCATGTATGGCTCATATTCTTTTTCTATTGGATCATGTTTGTTCAGGCCAATAAGTCTTCCAGCCAATGGGTTGGACTCAGGGGCTGCTGTGGTTTAAATGTTTGTGTTCTTTTCAAAATTCATGTTGAAACAGTATTAAGAGGTGGAACCATTAGGAAGTAATTAGGTCCTAAGGGATTCTCCCTTGTGAATGGGGTTGAGGCCTTTATAAAAGAGACTTCACATTGCATTCAGCCCTTTTGTCTTTTCCTCTTCCACCATGTGATCTGAAGTCACAGGATTCATCCGCTCCAAAGAATGCAGTGTTCAAGGTGCCATTTTTGGAAGAAGAGAGCAGCCCTCACCAGACAATGAAACTTGATTTTGGATTTCCATCTTCCTAAACTATGAGGGGGGCTGGGATTTAGCTCAGTTGGTAGAGTACTGCGCTGCAGTCTCTGAGGTCCAGAGTTCAATTCCCAGCACCTCAAAAATGGGAGAAGGACCTGGCAATCCACTCCCAAGGCAATCCTGAAACAGTCAGCCATTGGAAACCCTATGAGGGTCACTGAGTTGGATACCAACTCGACAGCACCTAACAACAACAATAAATTTGGGCTGGGATTTAGCTCAGTTGGTAGAGTGCCACTCTGCAGTCTCTGAGGTCCCGAGTTTGATTCCCAGCACCGCAAAAATGGGAGAAGGACATGGCAACCCACTCCCAAGGCAATCCCGAAACCATCTGCCACTGAAAACCCTATGAGGGCCACTCTGAGTTGGACATGACGCGATGGCACCTAACAACAACAACAACTATGAGGATAAAAACTCTTTTCTTCAGAAGTTACCCATTCTCAGATATTTTGTTATAGCACCACAAACAGATTAAAACTGGGACATAGTTTGCATGAGTTAGAGGAAGTGCTGCATAATCAGGAAACCCAGACAGGCAATTTTCCAAGCTAACATGTGGGTTTGCAGGTACATGGGCTCACCTGGGCTCTCTGGTTCAGAGATAGCAATGGCAACACCAGTACTCATATCAGACCTCATCTTCTGGTAGGGAGAAGCCCCTAAAAAAGGACCAAACCTATTGAGGACTGACTCCATAAATTGGTGGGAATTAGCTCAGAAGCTTCAGGATCTGGCCTGCACAGAACTGAGGACTCCAGGAACAGAGCCTCCATATTTCCAATGTTTTATAAATCTGGTAACAAGTAAGTACCTCCAAACATGGTGTGTTCCTCCCTCACATGTTATTGGTAGAGATAAGGAATGAAGATACCTCCCCCAAAGGAATTCCCAACTAGCTCAGAACCCTAGGCTGTAAGAGACAGCCAGAAGAACAGAGAGGAAAAGCAAAAGAGGTGTTGGAAGAAAACTTTCAAAATTTGAATATGCCATCAAGCTAAGCCAGCCACAGACAATTTCTAACATGGACACAAGAACAGTTCTGAGAGAATAGGACTATAGTTAAAACCATACGTACGGCCTGATATGTTTAAAGAAACTATTGGCTGCCTCTTTCTCTCTGAGACCCAAATAGACTCTGAAATGTGATTAGATAGAATCTAAACCTAAGTCTTCAAGAAGCATGACAAAAAGACCTGTCCATTAACTCCAAAAGCGATAGTTTTCCAAGAATATCTGTTGTCCTTAAATGAATAAAAATGAGCAGTTTGGTCAGCTAATTTCTCCAGTTCAGAAACTGAGAATTTAGCATCTGATCTTGCCTCCATGAAGTATAAACAATGAACTTAAATGAGGGAGCTATATGAAAAGCACAGGTGTTTGAAAAAGAAAGGGTTTCTCAGCTTCTGAGACCTGGGTCATAAGCCATGCTCTGGACTTGGGTTATTTTTAGACTTTGGAACTAAAATCACAATTAGTATCTCACTTCTTAGCCTCTGTAGACATTCATAAGACTGTCTTCCTAGAAACAGCATGTGGTCAGGCACCAGCTGTGTGAAGACCACTACCAGATTCAATGAGGCAGCCTCATTCCCCAGTGTAATATGGATTTTAAAGGGCCCCATGGCTGTGACAAAAATGCTCATTTTGGTTATTTTTACAAGATGTTAAGAAACCTGGAGTAACCTCTGGAAACCCTTGGCAGCCACCCCAGAGGTACACTTCCAATGCATCTTGTAAAAACTGTTACTTTTGACGATCTTGAGCGTCAAGTTATTGCCTGTTTACTTCACCAGTGTGAATGACTCACCTGTATAAGTAGGCATCCCTTTTTTTTTTTTCTCTTTTTGAGGTACTTCTGTACTTGGAGGTTGAATCAGGGCCTCAGCCGAGCTTTGCAAGCACTCTACCACTGAGCTCCACCCCTAGCTCCTTTTTTATTTTTTATCTTTAGGCAGGGTCTCACTAAGTTATGCAGGGTGCCCCTGGCCTCAAACCTGCAATCCCCCTGACTCTGCCTCCCGAGTCACTGGGATTACCGTCATGAGCCACCACACCTGAACACCAGCCAAGTTCTCACAAACAGACTTGGACCCAAACAAGGTGAGGATATTCCTCTACTCCCCAAAGACCCCTTGAGTACACCCCCATCTGGAGCTATGACACATCTCTGTGTTGAGACTGTCCACTAACTCACCTGGCTGCTACACTGGGCTCATTCTTGTTAGTATCTGCTCCATTTCCCAGATCCTGGCACACACTGAGCACTTCCCAAATGTGTGCCACATAAAAAAGAATGAATTACTGTCAAAAGCTCTGAGCTCCACCTTTCTCACTGCACCCTTGCGCTCTGTTTACAACAGAAGGTACCAAGTAGCCTAGCAATTCATTGAGTTGTAAAGCTGGCTCCTAGGGAGTCACTTGAGCACTTACTATCTTAATACTTGTGACTTAACGCTCTACAATGTTTCAGGCACTGATCTGAGTGCTGGGGATGTAATAATAAACAAAGTGGGCAGAGTCTTGCTCTCACATACTCAGGGAGACTATCTAAGGAACTAAATATCTAATATGCCACCCAAGAGTGGGAGGATCAGGGGCTGTGATTTTATACAAGATGGCTAAGGAAGGTCTCAGAGCTATCTTAGCAAAGACCTACAAAGAACATTCTGATGGAAATGGGTACAATCATGCTCTGCATGGTTGGAACCGGGCAGCTGGAGCTAAGGGACCCAGGAAGAAGAGTTGGAGACAAAATCAGAGGACAGGAAGTGAATACATCACGTAGTCTTTCCACTATAAAGCCTCCAAGTCCCTTGTATTCCACATGAAAAGGAATAATAGAGTGCCTCTTGGTTGTGTTGTAAACTTAAAAAATCAACTATAATAACAAAACTTCTCACCAAAACCAAAACCAATAGGAGTCTACCCTGTCAAGCTCTAGACAAAATGGTAATGAAGGTACAGTTTATTTTTTTACTCTTAGTAGCAAATATACTTCCAACATACGTATCTTTCTTGCAACCAAGATGCTATGTTCTACTGTTTAATCCACATAAAGGGACATGCAATTTTACAACTGGGACCCAGGTTTCGTTTGCTGGTGCTGGACTATGTCAGGCTTTTAACTCTATGTTTGTTATGTCTCACAATAACCCTATTAAGAAGGTGCTATCACTCTCATTGTGGAGATTATGCAATAAAGCTTAGAAAGATAATTTCTTCCCAACTGATACCATCTACAATTTTTTGTGTGGTTCTGTCCTATTGCATCACAAAGAAAAGAAGGAAAATAGCAGTAGATCCTCCTGAATGAGCTTTAGAGGATTGGGAATAAGATCAGTCCTAGGAGCCAAACATTCAGAAAACTTCCAGAATATATTTAGTCCTCAAGATAGTAAGCAATAAGTAAATGTGATAGCTGAATTTGTAAGTCAAGTCTTTTTTATTAAAGTACGTTAGTCCATTTTCTGCTGCTATCACAGAATACCCAAGACTGAGTAATTTACAAAGAAAAGACATTTATTTCTGATAGTTCTAGAGGCTGTTAAGTCCATGATCAAAGGATCAGGCCTGTAAGAGCTATCTGTTTTTCTTTTCTTTTCTCTTCCTTCCTTCTTTTCTTTTCTTTCTTTCTTTCTTTCTTTCTTTCTTTCTTTCTTTCCTTTTTTATAAGGTATTTCTATGTAACCAGGCTGGCCTTGAACTTACAATACTCCTGCCTTAGATTCCTAAGTGCTGGGATTATCGGCATGCCCCCCTCCATGCCTGGCTGTGAGGGCCTTCTTGTTGCTTTATAACTAGGCGAAAGCATCACATGATAAGAGAACAGGAAAGCTCAAGTCTCTGTTCCTCTTCTTATAAAACCATTCATCCTATCATGGGAGTTCTGCCCACATGACCTCATCAAACCCTAATCATCTCCTAGAAGCCCCCTCTCCAAATATCATCAACAAATGAATTTGTGAATCAAGTATCCCACAAATAAACTTTTGGAAGACACTCAGACCATACCATAGGGTTAAGTCTACTACAGGTTTTTAGAGCAAAATCTAAAGCATAGCAAAAAGAACTAAGAAACTGCAAAAAGTTCTGATAGCTTCCATTTTTTCCCATTCCTTGTGCTGTTGCTTAGGAGAAACTTCATCTTGATTACTGTTAGAAAGAGGGACACCGCCAGGAACCATAAATGTAGGCTTGATCAAAACTAAGTGCTAAGGCTATGAAGCATTGGTGAGAATGGCAGATGCTGGAGGAACTGGACATTTCAATTCTCTAAGAAGTTATATGCAGTGGGAGAGCTGAATATTTGAATATACATCCAGTATTTTCTCTTCCCTCTTGAAGGAAATCCCACAAAAGCTGATTTGTTTACACAAATGTAATGCAAGTACCTGGGCACTGTTCTTGGAAAACCATCTTAGAATACCTTTATTAGCCAGCATCTAAAATAGAGATGGTTAGGTGCACGCCTGTAATTCCAGTGACTAGGAAGGCTGAGACAGGAAGATAGCAAGTTGGAGGTCAGAGGAAGCTTGTACAACTTAAGCAAAATGCTATATCAAAATAAAATTTTTGAAAAAGGGGCTGAGGGTAAGATTCAGGGGTAGAGCATTTGCCCAGCTGATGTAGGGCCCTTGGTACTGCAATAAATAAACAAATAAATGTAAAATGGAGATGCTGGCAAGTTTTAAGCCTAAAAAGTAAAAGTGTTTGCTATGAGCTAAGCAATAGATTTGTGTTTGTGTGTGTGCATGCATGCACACTCACACACACATGCAGTAATGTATATTTGAGATATCTTTAGGCTAAGCTCTAGTCTTTCTGCTCTTTATTTACAACTGTTTCCTCTCTGAAGCTTGTTCTCAAACAAGAGGTGAGATGGTCCCAGATGCAAAAATAGACAGGGACTATTAAGCCTTTGCTGCAGGACTGAAGACAGAAGGCTCAAAACACAAGGGGATTCACATGAAGAACTGAAACCAACTACCTTTCCAAGGGAATCCTGAATTTCTGGCAGGTGTGTGCTGTGGTAACTGAGGAAGTGTAAAGCTTGCTTCCATTCAGTAAATTATTTCATTAGCTCAACCAGCATTTGACTGACAAACTGTTGCTTGTCCTTAGTGGGGTGTTTGTTCTTAGGGTAACTGTGCTCATAGTACAATGGTCCCAGTAGACTATAGAAAGAATTATAAAGATGAACTGATCTTAGACTGATGAAATCCCCCAGACTAATGTATTGATACCTATGCACAATGCTGTATAAGGATGGGGAACACAGATTTTGATAAACACTAAAAATGAAAGTGCTTGGTGATGGTTGCACATATCAGATTGTAGGAAGAGGAAACATTCTTCTCTCAATATGCTTCACTCTCTGGGTTCTGGATGTCCTAGAGTTGCAACCAAGCATGGTGTGTGTGGACATTAGGACTTCAGCACGTGGAAGCATCTGTTTATAGAACTGCAATCTAGAGATGAGTAAGCAAGATCTTATAGACAAGGTGCCTATTTGTGACTATGTCTTTTTAGTTATCTCTGAACTTCTAGTAAAAGTTATTTGTGAATCATTCTTTTTTCAGCTGAATATTGATGTGAAAAATAATAAGTAACATTTGTTCAACACTTGGCTATTCCTCACAAAAGCTTTAGTAGACACTACTAGTGTTAGTCTATTCAGGTTACTGCAACAAAATACCATAGGCTGGGAGCATTTATTTTCTCAGAGTTATGGGGATTAAAAGCCCATGATCATGATACCCATCAAATTCAGTTCCTGATGAGGGCTTTTTTCCTGGGTTACACAAGGCCACCTTCCTGTCGTGTCCTACCATGGCTTTTCCATATGCTCTTTCAAGGAGAAAATCTCTGGCATCTTTCTATTCTTACAGAGATACCTATCTTCTCAGATTGGAGCCCCACATGGATGATCTCATTTAGACTCAATTGCCTCCTTATATGAGGAGCTAGGGCTTCAACATACAAATTTAGAGAAAAATGATACAATTTAGTCCAAAATACTATTAGTTTCCCTATTTTATATCTGAGAAAACTGAAGGTTGAAGAGGTGCAGCAATTTTGTCACAGACAAACAGCTAGACTTCAACCCAGGATGTCTCTTGGAGGAAGTGTATCTTTATGCATATTATTCATACCACTATAGTAAATTAATGGTTTATACATTTCCACTGACACCTTAATAGGGAAACAGGCTGAGTGGTGGTGGCAAAGAAATCTATGGGAGAAGGGAGCCACAGCAAGGCTGGAGTGAGATGACAAGATCTGCCAGCTATCTCCACGTGTACTTCCCCTTCCCTTACCAAACATGGAGGTTCTGGACCTGATTTGGTTAAGAGAGATGATAGTTTAATTTACATAATTCTAAATAAGAAGTAAGATCACAATTCAGACACAGGAGATCCCAAGAGTTTGGACTGATGGCCACATGAATAATGGAGAGCAAAAAGCCTGAGTATGAAAGTCGCCTATACCTTTCAACACAGGTAAGTATCACTTAAGCCACATTCATCATGTTGTTGTTGTTGTTAGGTGCCATTGAGTTAGTATCCGACTCATAGCGATGCTCATAGGGTTTTCAATGGCCGACTGTTTCAGGATTGCCTTGGGAGTGGATTGCCAGGTCCTTCTCCCATTTTTGTGGTGCTGGGAATCGAACTCAGGACCTCAGAGACTGCAGCACAGTGCTCTACCAACTGAGCTAAATCCCAGCCCCACATTCATCATAGGGTTCCTTATTATTGCCACAAACAGACCTGTCTACCCTGGGCAGCCTCAGCTCAACCATACCTTTACTCTTTTCCTCTAACATCTCATTGTATTTGCTTAGTGTCCAATTGCTTCTGCCTGATGCATGATGGGGGAAATAATTTTAAAGATGCCCAATGGCTAAAATGTCCTCTAAGGGTATTTCACTTATTCATTCGACAAATGTTTTGTGTCCCTATTACAGAGCAAATATTATTCTGGCAACCAACAATAGAGTAATGAATAAGTCAGAAAAGACTCTTGTCCTCAAAGCACAGATGTCCTAGAAAGGAAGTTACATAACTGCAAGGTTATTAGTGTTCTTATATTGGAACAGAGAAGCCTCAGAGATGGCTATGTCTTTATCCTTTTTTCTTCCTTTGTCCCCCCTCCCCCCTTTCTCTCTCTCCCCCTCACCTCTCCTTTCTGTGTGTGTGGTGGTGGTGTTCTAGGGATGGAACTCAAAGCCTTGCCATGCTAGGCAAGAGCTCTACCACTGAGCTACATCCCTAGACCTTGGTTTTTTTAGATGGTATATCACTATGTAGCTCAGGCTAACCTTGGATTCATGATCTCCTGCCTCCACTTCCCCAGCACTGGGAGTATAACCATGTGCCACTGTACCCAGGTTGCATTTATCTTAAGGAGAACATCCTTACTGCCAAACCAATCACAAGTAGGGTGACAAAATGTCACAAGATCCATAGTCATGATTAGAAGACCTGGCTGGTTTCAAGCTTTGGTTTCATGTCTTCCATTTATTCATGTAATATCCACCATGTACCAGGAATTATGCTTAATGTTAATGATACAGAAATGATAAGAGGAGAGAGAGAAAGAGAACATTAAAATATAATGTGCTAAGTGCTATGAAAGTATCACCATGAAAGTGCTTTGAAATTACACAGGTGGTCTTGTGCAATTTGT
Source organism: Pedetes capensis (assembly GCA_007922755.1). Taxonomy (NCBI): domain Eukaryota; kingdom Metazoa; phylum Chordata; class Mammalia; order Rodentia; family Pedetidae; genus Pedetes; species Pedetes capensis. The sequence continues at coordinate 23,144 of VMDO01008734.1, forward strand.
CCTTTTTGACAAAATATAGACAGCTTCATGAAAGACATGAAATTTAAGCTAAGTAATTAAGGAGCAGGTATTTTCTAGATAAAGAAAGTGAGCTTGATCTATTTCACTATACAAATACAGGTATATAGCATTTGGTGAAAAAAGAAATAACATCACCATGGTTAATGAGAATTTCAGGCAAATGGAAGAAGTTTAAGGAATATTTATTGGCCTGATATCTATCTCTATAC